>JAQZBX010008806.1:12266-47435 GCA_029593785.1 Cabassous unicinctus | reverse complement strand
TGATATCTCATTGTAGTTTTGATTTGCATTTCCCTAATCATGAGTGATGTTGAGCATTTCTTCATGTTTTTTTTTTTTGCCATTTGTATTTCTTCTTTGGAGAAATGTCTATTCAAGTCTTTCACCCATTTTTAAATTTGGTCATTTGTCTTTTTATTGTTGAGTTGTAACATCTCTTTATATATCCTGGATATTAAACCCTTATCAGATATGTGATTTCCAAATATTTTTTCCCATTGAGTAGGCTGCCTTTTCACCCTTCTGACAAAGTCCTGTGAGGTGTAAAATTGTTTAATTTTGAGGCAGTCCCATTTATCTATTTTTTCTTTTGTTGCTCATGCTTTGGGTGTAAGATCCAAGAAACTACCACCTACTACAAGGTCTTGAGGATGTTTCCCTACATTTTCTTCTGGTAGTTTTATGGTCCTGGCTTTTATATTTAGATCTTTGATCCATTTTGGGTTGATTCTTGTATAAGGGGTGAGATAGGGGTCCTCTTTCATTCTTTTGGTTATAGATACCAGTTCTCCCAATACCATTTCTTGAAGATACTTTTTTTTCCCATTAGCATGGACTTGGTAGATTTGTCAAAAACCAGTTGACTGTATACATGAGGGTATATTCCTGGGTTCTCTGTTCTATTCCACTAATCAATGTGTATATCTTCATGCCAGAACCATGGTGTTTTGACAACTGTAGCTTTGTAATATGTTTCAAGGTCAGGCAGTGAAATTCCTCCCACGTTGCTCTTCTTTTTTAGAATGCTTTTGGCTATTCGGGTGCACTTACCCTTGCAGATGAATTTGGTAATTGCCTTCTCTAATTCTGTAAAGTAAGCTGTTGGGATTTTCATTGGTATTGCATTGAATCTATAAATCAGTTTGGGCAAGACTGACATCTTCACGATATTTATTCTTCTAATCCATGAACACGAATGTCTTTCCATTTGTTTAGGTCTTTTCAAATTTCTTTTAGCATTGTTTTGTAGTTTTCTGCATATAGGTCCTGCACTTCTTTGGTTAAATTAACTCCTAGGGACTTGAGTCTTTTTGTTGCTAATGAAAATGGAATTTTCCTCCTGATTTCCTCCTCAGGTTATTCAGTACTAGTGTACAAAAGCATAACTGATTTTTGCGCCATGATCTTGTATCCTGCCAATTTGCTGAACTCATTTATTACTTCTAGTAGCTCTGTCATGGATTCTTCAGGATTTTCTAAGTACAGGATCATGTCATCCGCAAACAGTGAGAGTTTTACTTCCTCTTTTCCTATTTGAATGCCTTTATTTTTTTTTCTTTTCTAATTGTCCTAGCTAGAACTTCTAGTACAATGTTGAATAACAATGGTGATAGTGGGCATCCTTGCCTTGTTCCCGATCTTAGAGGGAAAGCTTTCTACCTTTCCACATTGAGCATGATGTTGGCTGTGGGTTTTTCATACATGCCTTCTATCATATTGAGGAATTTTCCTTTTATTTCTATCTTTTGAAATATTTTTTATCAAAAAAGGATGTTGGATTTTGTCGAATGCCTTTTCTGCATCTATTGAGATGATCATGTGGTTTTATTCCTTCAATTTGTTAATGTGGTGTATTACATTGATTGATTTTGTTATGTTGAACCAGCCTTGCATACCAGGATTAAATCCCACTTGGTTGTGATGTATAAGTCTTTTGAGATTCTGTTGGATTTGATTTGCAAGTATTTTGTTGAGAATTATTGCATCTATGTTCATTAGAGAGATTGTTCAGTAATTTTCTTTTCATGTGGAATCTTTATCTGGTTTTGGTATTAGGATGATGTTGTCTTCATAAAATGTGTTCGGTAATTTTTCCTCCTCTGTAATTTTTTGGAAGAGTTTAAACAGGATTGGTGTTAATTCTTTTTGAAATGCTTGTTAGAATTCAGCTGTGAAACCATCTGGTCCTGGACTTTTCTTTGCTGGGTGATTTTTGATGATGGATTCAATCTCCTTAATTGTGATTGGTTTGTTAAGTTCTTGTATTTCTTGTAGTGTCAGTGTAGGTTGGTTATGCCTTTCTATAAATTTGTCCATTTCATCTAGGTTGTCTGGTTTGTTGGCATATATTTTCTCATAATATCCTCTTATGATTCTTTTTATTTCTGTGAAGTCATTTGTACTTTCCCCCCTTTCATTTCTGATTCTATTTACTTGCATCTTCTCTCTTTTTTATTTGTTAGTCTAGCCAGGGTTTTGTCAATTTTATCAATCTTCTCAAAGAACCAGCTTTTGCTTTTGTTGATTTTCTCTATTGTTTTTCTGTTCTCATTTTCATTTATTTCCGCTCTAATCTTTATTATTCTTTCCTTTTGCTTGCTTTGGGACTGGTTTGCTGTTCTTTTTCTAGTTTCTCTAGTTGTTTATTTAAATCTTTGAGTTTAGCTCTTTCTTGTTTCTTAGTTTAGGCATTTAAGGCTATAAATTTCCCTCTCAAGACTGTCTTCGCTGTATACCATAAGTTTTGATACATTGTGTTCTCATTTTCATTTGTCTCAATATAATTACTGATTTCACTTGCAATTTCTTCTGTGACCCACTGAATATTTAGGAGTGTGTTGTTCAGTCTCCACACATTTGCAAATTTACTTTTTTCCTGTCTGTTATTGATTTCTAGTTTCATTCCATTATTATCTGAGAAGGTGCTTTGAATAATTTCAATCGTTTTTATATTTATTGAGAGCTTAATTGTGACCTAACATGTGGTCTATCCTGGAGAAAGATCCATGGGCACTTCAGAAAAATGTATAACCCGCTGAGTTTGGATGCAGTGTTCTGTATGTGTCTGTTAGTTCTAACGTGTTTATCATATTGTTCAAGCTCTCGGTTTCCTCGTTGATCTTCTGTTTAGTTTTTCTATCTAATGATGTGAGAGGGGTGTTGAAATCTCAAACGATTATTGTAGAAATGCCTATTTCTCCCTGCAGTTTTGTGAGGGTTTGTCTCATATATTTTGGGGCACCCCGGTTAGGCACTCCAGACTCTTCTTGTATGTTTCTTTCCCCAGTCCTAGAGTCAGTCATTTCTCCAAGGAGTCTTGGATTAGAGAATGGTATTAAAATCCAAGGCCTGGGCAGAGGTTCTGCTCCTCAATTCTGTGGCATCTAGGCCTTCTCTGCTCAAGGACTAAGGAAATATATATGTGTCCACTAACTTTTGCATACATATACACATATCAGTAAATATCTGTGCATGTAATCCTCCTTATCTATATTAGCCTACATATGAGGTCATATTGATGTCTACCTTTATCACATAGAACACTCCAGTATCTTTTCTTGCTTATCTGTCATCTCCCCCTCCACTGTGAAAAACATTCCCCATCTGACATCCATTTACTTAAATGCTTGATACAGATACAGAAGTAATAGATATGTTACCCCGGTCCCTGATGGGATACAACTGTATCAACTAGAGTAAATGAATTTTTTATTTGGGTACATCAAGGTACACTCTGTGTTTGGTGAAATTCAATGGATTTTACAAATGTATAATGTCATGTGTTTACACTTACAGTACTGTAAAGAATAGTTTCACTGCTCTAAATATTCACCTGTGCTTTACCTCCTTATCCCTGCTAACCAGTGATCATCAATTTATTATTTGCTATTTTGCCTTATCAATACATAGCATTTTTAATTGATTAATTTAAATTAGCAGCAATCATTTGAGATTCAGCCTTACTTTTGTGTCTAGATGGAACATTTCTTTTTTTTTTCTATCTCTAAGCTATATTTCCTTGTATAGGTATAGCACAGTGTTTATCTATTCACATATTGAATGACTTCTTTGTTCCTTACAGATTTTGGATATTATCAATATATCTGCTAGAACATTCACATTCAACCATGAGTGTTTGTGTGGACTTAAGTTTTCATAAAAGCCATATATATAGAGCACAACTGCTGTATTGTATGGTAAAACTATGTTTAGTTTTATAGAAACTGCTGAACCATCTTCAGTCTTTACCAATTTGTATACTCGCTAACCATTTATGAGAGTCATGTTGCTTCACATCCTCACCAGCAATTGTTATTATCAGTGTTTAGGTTTTCAACTACTCTAAGAACCATGTGGTGATATATCACTGCAGTTTTAATTTAGCAGTTCCCTAATAACAAAAGATGTTGAGCATCTTTTTCTTTATACTTTTTTGCCAACAGTATATCTTGTTGGTTAGGATTCTGTTCAGAAGTTTTGCCCATTTTTAAATTGGTTGTTTGAAATTTTTTTATTTTTTATTTTACCAGGGGGTCCCGGAGATTGAACCTCGGTCCTTCCATATGGTAGATTGATGCCCAACCACTTGAGCCACATCCATTTCCCTTGTTTGCTTTCTTATCATTGGGTTTAAGATTCTTCATAGTTTGAATACAAATAATTTATCAGATATTTGTTTTCAAATATTTTCCCCGCTTCTGTTGAGTTTCTTTTCATTCCATTATCAAGTATGTCACAAAGCAGCTGTTTTATATTTTAATAAATCCCAAGTTATAAATTTTCTTCTCTCTTGAATAATGCTTTCATGCTATATCTAAACACTCATTGCCAAACCCTGCCCCCTAGATTTTCTTGTATGTTTTATTCCAGAAGTTTTACACTTTGCATTTTACTTGTAAATACACGATTCATATTGAGTTAATTTTTACATAAAATTTAGTATTATTAATTACATTCAAATTTTGTGCTACCATCACCAATATCCATTATTTCAACTTTTTCATCACAGGATTCAAAAAGACTGGCCAGAATATTGACTGAATAAAATAAATTCCATTTCTGTTTGGCATTTGTGCATCCCATTGTTCCAGAAACATTTCTTGAAAAGACTACACTTTCTCCATTGAAGTGACTTTACTTCTTTGTAAAGGATCACTTGATCACATTTGTTTTGGTTTATTTCTTGCTTCTCTAACATTAGTTTATGCTTCTATTTCAACAATACAACTCTATTTGATTATTGTGCTTTTGTAATAGTATTGAAAACAATTTGTATGGTCCTACAACTTTGCTCTTCTTCAGTATTGCTTAGGCTATCTAGGTAGTATCAGGTACTAGGGACCCTACAATTTTGATCTTTTTCTTCAGTTTTTTTGGGTTTCTAGGTTTTGCTTTAACATATAAACTTTAGAATTCATTTGTCAATATCCTCCAAATAACCTGCTGGCATTTTAGACACCTGGATTGGTTGAATGTATATATCAGATTGGGAAGAAATGGCATCTTAACAATAGCAATATTAAAAAATAATACCTCAAATTAATTAATTAAAACAATTAATTGTGGTACCCTATATGCATCTGAAGATACCCCATTTTATTTATTGTTAAGTTTATGATTTGGTTATTTTAAGTATGTTCAGAATTCTGTGCTATTTTCACCAATATACGTTACCCCACATTTTTCATCACAGTGTACAAAATGATTTTTCAATATACTTGTTGAATAAAATACATTCTATGAGAATTTGTAGTGGAAAACAATGATGTGAGAAATTTCTTCATTTATGGACATGGATGGCTAGTCAGCAAAAGTATCAAGGAGAAGCAGTAGCATCTGTTTTCCCTGACATTTTCAGTAAAAGATCAATAGATCTTTCTATATATAAATCATTAATTTAGTGTGTTTACAAACCAAAGCATTTATGTTAATTTCTTGGCCATTGCTCTCGGCTAAATTTTCATTGTTCTGGCCTCTCTTCTAACAGTTTCATCAGCTACATGGGAAACCAAACATATGTTTTACATTTTATCCTCCTGGGTCTCTCAGAAGATACAGAACTGCAGCCCCTCCTCTTTCAGCTGTTCCTGTCCATGTACCTGGTCACTTTCATGGGGAATATACTCATCATTCTGGCCATCATCTCAGACTCCCACCTCCACACACCCATGTACTTCTTCCTCTCCAACCTGTCTTTTACATATATCTGTTTCACCTCAACCACTGTACGCAAGATGCTGCTGAACATCCAGACAGACAGCAAAATCATAACTTATGCAAACTGCCTCAGACAAATGTGTTTTTTCATGCTTTTTAGACAATTAGTAAACTCCCTCTTGACTGTGATGGCCTATGACTGCTTTGTGGCCATCTGCCACCCCCTGCACTACATGGTCGTCATGAACCCACAGGTCTGCAGCCTCCTGCTTTTGGCATCCTGGATATTAAATGTTTTGGTCTCTCTTTTACATGACTAAATGGTTTTGTGATTGTCATTTTGTACAGAGTTTGATATGCCCCACTTTTTCTTTGAACTTAATCAGGTACTCCAAATTGCTTGCTCTGAAATCTTTGTCAATGAGGTGGTGATGTATGTCACATCTGCACTTCTCAGTATTATTCCACTCACTGGGATCTTTTACTCTTACTCCAAGATTGTATCCTCCATTTTGAGAATTTCAACTGCTGAGGGCAAATGTAAAGCCTTTTCTACTTGTGGGTCTCACAAGTTCTTGGAATGTATCTTATCTCTGCTGCTACCCAAAACTCAAGGGCAAATGCAATAACCTCAGTGATGCACATGGTGGTCATTCCCATTATGAACACCTGAATCTATAGTCTTAGAAACAAGGACATAAAGCAGGCCATAAAAAACTGAGGTTCTATATGGGAGCATTTTGTGGACTTAGGAATTGTCCTGAATGACATTGCAATGACAGATACAGGCCATTATAAATGTCGCCTTAATCTACGGAATTTGGTGGGAGAGAGTGTAAACTGCAAAATAAACTTTGATCCATGCTTAGTGGCAATGCTCCAAAAAGTGTTCATCGATTACAATGAATGTACCACACTAATGAAATAAGTTGTTAATGTGGGAAAATGTGGGAGATGTGTGGATCGGGGCATATGTGAATTTCCTATATTTTTTATGTAATGTTTGTACAATCTAAGTATCTTAAAAATTTTTAAAAAACAGAGAAACTTTCACTGTACAAAAGGATCCTTTGTCTCAAGTTTGGAAAATTGCTCATGATTAACAGAGGTCAAACACTGGGATATCTAAATATATATACTTTATAAGTGCATAGAGAAATAATCCATTGGCCCAATTTTCAGAATTCTATTTCTTTAAAATTTTTAACTTTATTTTGTACACTTACTAATTGAAAATATAAACAGTTGAAACTAAAATGTAAACACAGATGAATGCATACATACATTTCTCAATTAAATGTACTAGATACATATAAATTTTTTTTCACCAAACAGTATGTTACACAATATATTTGGTTCATAGTAACGCATTCATGCAGCATTTGTCCTTTTATAGCTGGCATGCTTCGCTCAACATAATGTCCTCCAAGTTCATTCTTTTGTCATATGTTTATGACTTCATTTCTTTTTATAGCTGCATAATATCCCATCGTGTGAATAGACCACAGCTTGTTTATCCATTCCTCTGTTGATGGACACCTGGGTTGTTTCCAGTTTTTGGCAATCGTGAATAATGTTGCTATAAATATCGTTGTGCAGATATCTGTTCGTGTCACCACTCACAGTTCTTCAGCAATACCACTGCTACCAAGCAGTAGTGGTTTTGCAGGGTCACG
The DNA here is from genome assembly GCA_029593785.1 of Cabassous unicinctus. Taxonomy (NCBI): domain Eukaryota; kingdom Metazoa; phylum Chordata; class Mammalia; order Cingulata; family Chlamyphoridae; genus Cabassous; species Cabassous unicinctus. The sequence goes on along the minus strand of JAQZBX010008806.1, from coordinate 39,864 downwards.
TGGCAAGTCTATATTCAACATCTTTAAGGACTGCCAAACAGTCCTCCACAGTGCCTGTACTATTCTGCATTCCCACCAACAGTGAATAAGTGTTCCTATCTCTCCACATACTCTCCAGCACTTGTAATTCCCTGTCTTTTTAATAGTGGCTATTCTGATAAGTGTAAAATGATATCTTGTTGTAGTTTTGATGTGCATTTCCTTAATCATTAGTGACATTGCGCATTTCTTCATGTATTTTTTGCATTTGAATTTCTCTTTATCTTTGACATTCTTTTGTCATAATTTTCCTCCTTTGTCCCTCTCTCCTCTGGGTTGTTTCCAGTCTTCGCCTGCCTTCTTAAAGCCTAGAAGATCTTTTTTGGGTCTGAGTCAACCTGTCATCTAGCTATTTTGCTGAAGGAGAAGAGATTCCCATGTCTTACTAGTCTGCCATCTTCCCAGAAGTGCCCCCAGTCTCTTTTTCTATGTCAAGGACACCTGTTTCTTCTGTATCCTTTTATATCAGGTTATCTCTCTTATTGTACTCCCAAGAATCAATATTGAAGGCAGAAGCTACTGCCTGGATTTTCAGAAGTAAATTATTTAATACAGGTAATTCTGTATATATAAAATTATAGAAGGTTCTGGAAGGATGAAGGTATACAGCAGTCGCTGCCAGATGACAGCAACTGCTTTTTTTATATGGTTTTGGTGAAAAATATTCTCTCATGTCAAAGGCTGTGTGCCAGCTACCAGGGTTTTTATTCACGTCCTGAAGTGGAGACATAGTCTGATTTGGTTTGCAATAATCTATGTTCCATCTCTGATATGCTCCTTTCCCGCACACATTTCCTATCAGAAGTTAAGTGAGGTTGTAATTGACAACACAATCCCCTTTTCTTCAAACATTGATGCTCTCAATGATTTCTGTGAGTCTTCCAATGACATAAGGTTGCCCTTTAAAAATGAAATTCATATTTGAGGACATTTTCAGGAAATTTATTTTGGCACCTCCTCTGTAATTATAGTCTGCATTTACAGATCATAAAAAACAATGTATGTGTCATCCCAATTTCCAGCTAAGTCTTTTTCAAGAATTCAATCCAGATATTAGGATATAATTTCAGGTTTTTATGTAGGTCTACTGTGTTCTTTGTGAGGTAGACCAAGGTGAATGCTTCATTCATCACCTGATTCCTGGGCCATCACTACAAACGGCAAAACAGAGTGGCATTTTGGAATTAGTGATTTCTCTCAGCCATTGGATATTTTTTTAAAATAATTGGTTATGTATTTGCATTCACTGCACATTCTTTGGGAAAGTTGTGATTTCTTTTCCATTTTGTAATTTATTAATGCACAGGTTCAGAATCTGATGTCATACTCACATCAAAACTGCAGTTTTCATGGAAATCTATTTCATTCATGCAGTCTTACACAATTTCTGTGTTTTGATTGCACCATAATTTGAGAATTAAAAATCCTCAGCTTGTCATTTTTTAGAATACTCTCCAGTGCAAGTAAGAGCCTCAACTCACCCAACATTCCTTGAATTATGATTCCCAGCAAAATCATTTATCAAATAAACCAATCAGTTTGTGAAAACCTTTCTTAGGCTTTGTCTTTAGAAGTTAATGCAAACAATATATTCTGAGCTATTTTTTTTACAACCTATGCATACACAATCATGTACATTTATCCATTGGAAATAGTGTCATTGGTATTCTCACTCCCAACAATTTGATATATTCATTCCCAGAGTCCAAACCTGCAATACTGTGCTTTAGCATCAGTTCCTGTAACAAATATTTTAACTGTGTGGCTTATTTTCTTTAAACAGAAAACTCTTTCTGTAAAAAAATCTCTTTAAGAATTTTAGAGAAATGCCAAACTGTCCCCCACAATGGCTGCATGATTCTATATTCCCACCAAAGTGGATGAGGACTCCCATTCCTCCACATCGTCTCCAACACTTGTAGTCCTCTGCTTTTTTCATAGCTGCCAGTCTAATGGGTGTAAGATGATATGTCATTGTCGTTTTGATTTGCATTTCCCTAGTAGCTACTGATGTTGAGCACCCTTTCATGTGTTTTTTTAGCCATTTGAATTTCTTTTTTGGATAAGTGTTTATTGAAATCACTTGGCCATTTTTAATATTTTTTTATTTTTAAAGAAGCTTAAGATTTCATGAATGTTATTTAAAATGATAAGGGATTCCCATATGCCCCACTCCCACACATGGCCACATTAACAACATCATTCATTAGTATGGTACATTTGTTACAATTGAAGAACTCTTATTGAAGTATTGCTATTAATCTTGGACTATATTTTATATTATAGTTTTCACTTTGTCCCACTCAATTTTTTTAAGTTATGACAAAATATACAATGGTTTGTATCTGTCACTGCAATGTCATGTAGGACAAATCCAATAACCTGAAAATTCCCCCATATGACATCTATTCCTCCATCTCCCATCCCTCAGAACCTCTGGTGAACATTGCCTTTATATCAATGATAAGCGTTCTTCCGTTCCTAGAATAATAATAAGTCTACAGTAGAATAATAATTTTTTAAAAAGTTGCCCATTTTTAAAATGGGCTGTCTTGTTTTTGAGATATAGGCTTTCTTTACATATGGATATTAGGCCCCTATCAGATATGTGATTAGCAAAAGTTTTCTACTTTCTACTTTCTTGTTAAATTCATTTGAAGTGCAAAAGTTTTTAATTTGGGGATATCCCGCGTATTTATGTTTTCTTTCCTTTTCTTTTCTTTTTTTTTTTTTATATATATATTAAAAGATGCTTAGATTACATAAATGTTAAACAAAAATTACAGGGATTCCCATGTTCCCCACCTCCCACACCTCCCATAAAATCCCACATAAACATCTTTCATTAGTGAGGCACATCACCTGCAATGGATATACACATCCTGGGGCTTTCCCATTAAGCATGGACCATAGTTCACATTGTAGACCACATCGTTTCCCACACAGTTCTGTATGGTATATACTGAGGTAAAATACCCTAAATCTGTCATTGTAATGTCACTCAGGATAATTTCCAAGTCCTGAAAAAGCCACTGGCTCCACCTCACTGTTGTAAAGTCTTCCATTGCTTGAATCGCAATATGTCTGCAACAGAATACCATTAAGTCCACTCTAGTCCATATCTCTTCCACCAATCCTGAGGAGTTTAGGTTGGTGATGTCTACTCCACCTCCAAGTGAGAGGGGCCCCATATCCCATGGATACAATGGATGGGTTTACCTTGCCTGCAGCTGCAGGCTCTCTCCATTCCCTAGGATGGCCGTTGTCCATCATCATCTCCTCACCAGGTTACTTGGGTGAGTCCATTGAGTTGTAGAGTAGGAGTTGCAGCTCCACCAAAATTCCAGGCACAGCTGGCACATGGGCCAACCAAAGTCTCCAATCTCTGGAAGTACACCTACAAACTCCAGCATCACATACAGGTTTGAATAGAAGGGACTGATGGATCATGTGCAGGGAGGACTCATTTGAATCCAACTCTGTCACTCTCAGGAGCACAGATTCCAAAGTAAAGCCCACTGATAAGGCATCAATCTCTGGAGCTATCCCCCTCCATATAGGACCTGGGAGTCTCCAGAGCCCTCCGGAGCCTCTCTGTGTGGAGTGATATCCACTTTGGTGTTCTATGAGATCCTACTGCGTTGTGCGTAAGCGTTACCTCTGGGGTGACCTCCCGACTCTCTTTGAAGTCTCTTAGCCACATGAATTCATTTTTCTTTACTTTTCCTCTCTTTTATTAAAGGGCTTTTTCCAGTCATATTGCATGTTGGCACTTGGTATTAATCCCTCATTGCCAGGGAGCCTCATCCCACCTTGGGGGAAAGGTGATGGATTCAAATGCCGAGTTTGGCTTAGAGAGAGGCCACATTTGAGCAACAAGATGGCTCTCAGGTGACAACACTTAAGCACCACATAACAGTAGCTAAGTTTCAATTACAAGAGCAAAGACTCGTAAGTCTAGTCCTCAATAACAAGAACCCATCAGTGGACCATCCTCCTTTGCCAGACACTGCACCTGCACTTGGGGGACTTTCCTGCTCCCTTGGAGAATGTGGCAGAGCTCTCCAGGCTGGGTATTCAGTATTCCCTCATTTATTGAGTGATTGTCTACCCACTGTGAACATGCTCCACCCCTTGATCATTTGAACATTTTTATCTATCTTTCATGTATATTCAGGTGAACATTCTCCCATGAAACCTCCATCCCAGACACCCCCCAACAATGATCCTCTACTGCCCCCATAGGAACTCTTCTGTGATCTAAACCTTCCCTGAAAATGAAGCCCATATAATAACCAAATGCAATTAATAAGAAAATGAAATAATAATGATAAGCTTAAATGTATGAAATAAAATTCACAGAAACTCAGAAAAAAAATATAAAATTAAAATAAAATTAAATGATTGGGACATTCAAAAAATGGGAAAAAAAATTAAAAATTAAAAAAAAATTTTTATCATTTTTTTCCTTTTATCACTGCATTATTATGTGTGCAGTCTGTACCGTGGCACCTTCCCCCTCTCACTCCCCACGGTATCCCAAATTCTCATTTAATTTTCAGAGAAATTTTAGGTCACAGCAAAGTCACACACAGAATACTAGATAATCTCATATACCCAACCTCCTTCCCCTTTCCTCACCCCTTATTAAAACCTTTTTTATGTGATGGCAGCATTGTTATAACTGTTATACAGATAGGGAAAGATAGCTACTAATCATTATCAATAGTTTAGAGTATAGTTTACAATGCCACCCATAATAGCAATGATTCCTTCCTCCACTGCCAAGGGCTGAGTTTCCAAGAGAAGCAAATGCTAGAGTCACAGTTTTGGATGAGAAGGTCCTGGATTTCATCACCCAGTATCTTTCTCTAATGCTGCCTTTCTCATTTTCACTCACTTCCAGGTCACCCTTCACAGAATAATTGGAATCACCCACATAGCTCTGGGATACATGATCTAAACTGTGGTTACATATAGGTTTCATCTTCTGGAGTTTCCAGAATGAAGATATTTTGTATTTAATTATTATCCAAGGCAGAAACCACAGGTAAAAATGTAAATCACTGGGATGAAACACAGACATTCTATTTTGATGTGGTAAGAAAATATCATAGGAGGGAATATTTTACTGGCAGTAAATGCAGAGAGAAATAGAAAGTGTTAGATGTAAGAAAGTCCATAGATATAAATATGGTTTATTTTCCAATTTCTGTTTCAAGGTGGGTGGGCCTTTGGTTTCCATTGCAGCTAAATTTCTCCCAGTTCCACTACATGGAAATTTTCAAATTTCATCATAATACATTTCAGCTTTAGAGGTTCTAGTAATTTTGTTATTGAAATTTTTATGCCATTTTATGTAATTGCAATGTTCTTTTAATTTTCCAAAATTATTTAAAAATGTTTCATATTCTCCCTCTGAAAAATTTCAAAATCTGAAATAATTAAAGTACAAGGAGCTCCAAAGCTGCTTCCAAAATGTCAAAACTGGCACAAGTTTGCATTTCATTTTTCTTTCTTTCCTCCAGAAAACTAATTTTCTCATGGAGAAGAAACACAAAAAAGTACTTTTTAATGGTGCTGATGGGAATGAAATCCCTAAAGATACAGAAACCATAAATGCTTCCCCTAAACTGCCTCAAGTCTACTTTACTTATCTCTGATGATGAGAAAACACAATTGTGTTTTCTAGAGACCTCCTGAGTGTGTCCATCTCCCTGCCCTTCCTGGGACCAGAGCTTCCAAATTTGTCTCCCATTCAAGAAAGAATCTACATTGGGAAATTCAGACCCATCTTTGGTAATTTCACGGTGAGTCACAGAAACTTTGCTGGTCCTGGCAGAATGTGTTATGGCTTAAGGGAACCCTTTTATTGTTGGTAACTTTAGAGGTGTAACAGGGCATATATATAGAAAGCAAAATCATATGGTATCCTGTCTATTTAAAAAGCCAGAGTGGAAGAAGATAGTGGATACCCTAAAATATATTCTTTATCTAATCTGTCTCTTCTTGCCTTAGCTTTCTATCATGGGGCTTCCCTCTCTTAGCAACATTTTGCTTGACTCATTGCTGGTTCATTCTCTGCAATTAGAAGTATCTTTTTATTAACTTTCATCCTATGATACAGGCACACACACACACACACACACACACATATATATATATGTGAGAACTTGTGAACTTACAAAACAATCTTGCAAATTTTCATAATTCCCTTACAACACCCCTTCAGCAAGACCTTATATTGTTGTGGAAGTTTTTTACAGATTGTGTTAATAATAGGAGGTATGGAAAAATATACCAAATGTACACTATAGACCATAATTAGTGATAATTATCTGATAATGCTATCTCATCCATTTTTTAATTAGTCATTCAACAAACATTTATTCATTAAATACTTCATGGTAAGCACTAAATATTATTCCAGAAATTAAGAATTGATTAACAATTTGGTTATGATATTAAAGAAATTACATCTTAATGCATTAGAAAACAGAGAATTGAATAACTGCCATATCCTAAGGTGACTCTGAAGTCCTCCTGAAGATGATCCAAAAGTTTGGACTCAGCCTGTGGAGGTTATAAAAGTCTTTACAAGGAAGCTAGTCATTTTACTGAGACTTGAAGGAGGAATTGGTGTAGTTACAGGAGGAGAAATGGGTAGAAACACAACAAAAAGTGATGTCAGGGAAAGAAAGCTGTGATCAAAATAACCATAAGGTGTAGTGAGGATTTAGAAATATTTATTAATATCTGGTGAACAATGAGTGGCAGAACCAGAAAAGTGGAACATGAACCTGGCCAGGTTGGCAGCAGCCATAAAACAGAGAGACTTGTGTTTTGCCCACAAAATGGATATTTATGTTTGAAGTTATTGGAGAGTTAGTGCAGGGTTTATAGAAGGTGACATTCATGAAAAGTCTTGCCCTGAGGAAATCTCCCTCTTGGTGCATGTGAATATTGCTGTTGTCCTTGTCTTTGGGAACCTGCTCATCATTCTGACCTTCATCTCAGACTCCTACCTCCATACACCCATATACTTCTTCCTCTCCAACCTGTCTTTTACAGATATCTATTTTACCTCCTCCACTGTCCCAAAGATGCTGCTGAACATCCAGAGAGAGAGTAAAACCATAACTTATGAAAACTGTCTTATCCAGATATATTTTTTCATGGTTTTTTTTTTCAAGATTAGACTTCTCCTTCTTGACTGTCATGGTTTATGACCACTTTGTGGCCATCTGTCATTCCCTGCACTACCTGGTCATCATGAACCCCCAGGTCTGTGGGTTCCTGCTATTAGCATACTGGTTACTAAGTGTTTTGGTCTCCCTTTCACATGACTTAATGGTTTTGCAATTTCCTTTTTGTACAGAGTTGGAAATCCTGCATCTTTTCTGTGAACTTAATCTGGTAGTCAGATGTGCTTGTTCTGACACCTTCTTCAATGACCTAGTGATGTATTTTGCAGCTGGACTTCTGGGTGTTATTCCACAAACTGGGATCCTTTTCTCTTACTCTAAGATTGTATCTTCCATTTTGAGAATTTCAACAACTGGGTGTAAATATAAAGCATTTTCTACTTGTGGCTCTTAGCGGTCAGTAGTGACCTTGTTTTATGGTACAGCTGTTGGAGTCTATCTTAGCTCTGCTGCTACCCAAAATTCAAGGGCAAATGCAATAGCCTCAGTGATGTACACAGTGGTCACCCACATGCTGAATCGCTTTAACTATAGCTTTAAAAACGAGGACATAAAGAAGGCCTTTAAAAAGTTTTCCAGTTGAGAAAAACTACTTTCTATAAAAAGGTCATTTGATTCAAATTTAGAAGTTATCTTATGATTAACAGAGGTCAAACCCTGGGTGGTTTAAATCCAGATACTTTTATCAATGCATAGAAAAATAATCTCTTATATGCCTAATTTCTAGAATTCTCTGCCTTTAATTTTTGTACATTAAAGCATCTATTTACTGTGTAATTTCCTTTAAACCATTTGACTTTTCTGTTGTATACACTATTATAGAACTGAAGAAATAATCTCCAGCCTGAATTTTTGCCAGTAAAACATTTACCCCAAGTAGTTGTTACATATGAAATTATAGTACTCATTGAAGGAATGAATGTGTATTGCACTATTTGCCAAATGAAAACAATTGCTCCTGTGCTATATGAATTTGTTGGAAAAATAATCTGTCATATCAAAAACTTTATAATTGTTGCCAGGGTTTGTGTCAATTATCTCCAGAAAGGGTTCACAAGTCTAAATGGAGTCATCATTTGATTAAATTTGTAATAATCCACATTCCATTCCCCATATATGACTTTCTATTCCACTTTCAAAATAAGATAGATGATGCTGTGGTAAACACTAAAACCCCTGATTATTCAGACATTGGTAATATCTCTAATCTCCATGATTCTTACAGGGATGCACTGTTGCTGTTTAACAATTATTTTGGTAGGCAGAAATTTTCAGAAAATTTCTCTTGATGTTTCCTACAATAATATTCTTCATTTACAGATCTGTAAAAGCAAAGTAAAAGGAATTAAAAGAAAACCTAAACAATTGGAAGGATATTCCGTTAATTGATTAGAAGATAAATATTGTGAAAATGTCAACTAAGCAAACTGATTCATAGTTTCAACCCATCACCATGAAAACTCCAACAGCATATTTTGAGTAATGTAAAAGTCAATTACCAAAATTATTTGGAACGGACATGGGCCCAAAAAGCCATAAGCATCCTAAAAAAGAAGAACAAATTCTGAGGACAAACTGTTCCTGATGCTGAACTCTTTTAAAAAGCTACTGTAGTCAAAACAGCACACTATTGGCATAAAGATCAACATATTGATCAATGGACTCAAACTGAGCATTCATAAAAAGTTTCCTACATCTACAGTCAACGGAGTTTTGAGAAACCTACCAAAACTACTTTTCTGGGACATTGCAGTCTCTTTAATAAAGGACCTGGGAGTACTGGATATCCTTAACTAAAAGAATGAAAGAGGATCTTGATCTCACTCCCCAAGAATCAACTACAAATGCATCAATGATCTAAACATAAAGGCCAGGAAAATTCCTATGAGATAAGGTAGGGAAACATCTTCAAGATCTTGTGGTATGTGGGGTTCTTTTAAACATTACAACCACAGGAGGAGCAATGACAGAAAAAAAAAAAAAACTGGTTAAATGGGACGTCCTCAAAATTAAACACATTTGCACCTAAAAGGACTTTGAGAAGAGGGTAAAAAAGGAGCCAACTAAATGGAAGAAAATATTTGGAAACCACACATCTGACAAAGATGGAATACCCATGATATATAAAGAGATGCTACAACTCAACAATATAAAGAAAAATGGACACAAAAACAGGCAAAAGGCTTGAATAGACATTTTTCTAAAGAAGAAATACAAATGGTGATAAAACATGAAGAATTGCTCAATAACACTAATTATATTGGAAATTGAATTCAAAGGTGCAATGAGATATCATTTCACATCTAATAGAATGGGCAATATTAAAAAAAAAAACACAAGAAAACAACACGTGTTGGAGAATATGTGGAGAGATAAGGATGCTTTTTCTCTATGGTTTGAAATGTAGAATTTTACACTTTCTTTGGGAGTCTGCTTGGAATTTCCTAAGGAAATTAAATATAAATGTAACTTGTAATCAGCAATACCATTACAAGTTATACACCAAGAAGAACTGAGAGCTGGTACATGAACAGACATCTACACACTGATGTTCACAGTGACATTATTCACAATTGCCAAAAGATGGAAACAATCCAGGAGTCTATCAACATATGAATGCATAAATGAATTATTGTGTGGATGCACAATGCCTATTATTCAGCTGTTAGAAGAAATGAAATTATGAAGCCTCCGACAACAAGGGTGAACCTGGATGACACTAGGTTGAATGAAGCAAGCAAGACTCAAAAAGCCGAATACTGTATGATTTCAAAATTATTTTGTGAAAATAATAAGCAAAATTATGGAGTCAATAATGAGAATAAAAGTCACCAGAAAATAGTGTGTGGCATTGGAATGAAATAAAAACACTCTGAAGCTTAGTATTATTTGGGGTAGGCCCAGTTTATTGATATGCTCCAGTATATATAGAGTCCAGCCACTATGGGAGGTGTGCTTAAGGACATATTGTACTTGTAGGGGCTCAAAAAGTTCCGGGCTGTGCAGGAGATATTGGAAAGCAGAAAGCTCTAACTAAGTAACAGTGTAGAGTAAGAAAGTCCTTATTGTTTTCAGCAGGAACTGATAACAGCAACTATTTACCATGGAGCAGTAAATTGTTTGCACAGCAAAGCAGGTTTTACCTGGTTCAAAGAGATTTTAACCAAAGCATTCCCACATCTCCCCCCTTTCTATTTAAGAAAGAAGAAAAGAAAAGCTGAAATGTATCCTGGCACAGCTTTATAAAGATCTGTTTTTAATTTGATGATTGGTGGCAGTAAAACTAGGTTGCTGACAGTTACCTGGGTTCCAAAGTGAGCTGTGTTGTGAAACAAAGTAGCCACGAAGGCAGTTGAACTCCCTTGGGAGGAGTGAGGGTTAATGTCCTACTCCTGTAGGTCCTCAAATTCTGTCCTAATGGCCCCTGTGCAACTGTGCTTGTCTTTGGTTGGTACTTCCCTGAGGAATCTTACCCATCTCTGGCTAACCAAGCATCCTCTGTGATGAAACAGGGTGATGTGAGTCTGCCAAAGTTTCCATGGCCTCCACACCCAGCACATTCCTTGGGAATCACACGCTCACTGGCAGGGCCCCTGTTTAGGTTATAAGTTCCAGAAAACCCAAGTTTGCTAGCACCTAGAAGGCTATACAGCTTAAGAAGACACAAGCAATCCCAAGTATGGAACATGTGCAGGATATCCCCAGAATATGGTAAAACTGGAAAAGCAAGGGAGAAGGAAGGAAAAGGAGACTTACAGGTGAAGCTGGGAGATATAAAGCTTAAAAATTTATTCTAGGAAAAATGATTTAATACAAGTATGAATCAAATACATTTTTGTTAGTTAGAGGAGCTGAGCAGAATGTTTGCTAAAATTGAGCATCTAGCTTAATGATATTTATGAAAAAGTAATTCAAAGGTGTTTTAAACAAAGGGCTTTTAAGTCTTCTCCCTTGTGTTTTAGTTCTTGATTTTCAGATGTGGGAGAGAGAAATGATGCAGTGTCTAAGGCAATGAATGTTTGTCCAGTGTGAAAAGTTCGAGATTGGGCTTGATGAATTAACCTAAAGATAAATAATAAAACAAGAAGCATGGTTATTCCAATAGGAGATACTACCCGGATTCTTAAGTTTAGGCCGTGAAACAAATTATATGGATTTAAACATTGTAGATTATCATTGAGTGTTTGAAACATATTTTGCTGAGCAATAAATTGTATTGGAGATATTTTATGTTCCAGACATTGCTGGAGGACAAGCACTTCTCCCTGTAGATGGGAGGAAAAAGCCCTTTGTAAGTGGGTTTTCACTTGTTTCCAGGAAAGTTGAGAACTGTTCCAAGGAAAGGAGATGACACAAATTTTTATATGTTCCCAATCACAATTCAAATCTTTTCTACTAAGCAGAGCTCATTGTTTTTCACCTATCCAAAGAATTCATGCTTATAATGCATGAAGTTTGGAAAGAATATTAATATTGATATGAGTTTGTGTTAAAAGTTCATCAGTGACATTGGTTATAATTTGATTAAAAACATGAGCAGTTTGGACTGATTTTGTAAGGGTGACTGCCACAGTGGTGGCAGTGGCAGCTATGATAATGGCTGAAATAATAAAAATAATGAGCATACTAATGAATCATTTACGTCTAACCAGTGAGAGGGCTTTGTAAAATTGAACTATCCCTGAAGAGACTTCCCAGGGGTGAGATAAGTTAACTGAGAGTCATGCTTGTGTTTGTCTTTTAAGTAGGAATATGGAAATAATATTGAGTTTGGTTATATTTTCATGGGATTCATAGGAAGCAAAATAAGCTCCTGTGTGTAGAGTAAGATTGAAGGTATTATTCCCAAAGCTGACATTCGTAAAAGGGGTTAGAAGTAACATAAAAGGATGAGAGGTAAAAATTATAACAGAGTCTATGTAGTTTTGGGACTAATTTGACCTGAAAATATTATTATTACATGTATAATCTCCATGTGAGACTATACAGTTTAAATAAAGGCAATCCAAGGTGTCAGGTTTGAAAATACCATGGACTGAAGAGAGATTTTGATGTGTTGATAATTTCCAAATGAAGGATAGGGCCAGAAAGACTTTCATCAACCCAAAAGATGCTATGATTAGAGGGGTTGAAGAAATTAATAGTATCATTGCTGTTAGATACATGTCCTTGAGGACCCCAGTTAAAATATTGAGATTATATAATAAAAACGTACAATGAGGATGGAGGGTTTGACAGGGGTGCCAAAAAACTTTAAGAGAGTCGGGATTCCAAAGAAAGTTCTGGCAACAGTAGTCTGCAGGAGGAGGGTTGCAATTGAGAGTAGAGAATGAAGAAGAGTTGATGGAGATGGCCCTAATAAAAGGTGAGGTTACTAGGTTGAGAATTAAACTTTGGCTGATAGTGTAAGTAATACTGAGGTAAGATTTGAGGACATAAGGTATGAGAGGTGGATGAAAAGCATAAAGGGGGTAAATTGGACAGAAATGAAATTGTATGATTAATGGGTAGCCTAATCAATGCCCTCTTTAAGGGGATCTGATGGAGGGATCCAGTTTCCCCCAGTCCAGGTGGTATCATTGGTAGAAAGTGGTGGTTCTGGATACCACCACATGATTAGATTAAAGGTTGGGGGATTTAAAATGTATGTACAATATTGATGTACATTAGCTGAAGTTAATGGGATTTCTTTTAGTAAGAAGAAAAGAAGAAGTACATTTATTACTTGTGTAAAATTTGATGCTATAATTAGTCAAATAAGCAAGGAACTTATTTTCAGGGGAGTGTGGCAACCAAAAGCGAGAGAGCACCTCAGTAGCCTTTTGTCTAATTGTTTAAGATGTCCCCAAGTTTGGATAGTGTTACAGCATGATTGTGTCTGGGAGTTCCTTTGTTCTTTCATCGTCAACTTCTCCATCTGTGGTATTGGATTGAATGGGTGATCTTTCCAACTCATGGTATAGCTTCATGTTCTTTGCTGGCAGCCACAGGGGGCTTGTTGGAGTAAGCACACAAACATACTGTAGTCCCCACATTATAAGTTCACAGGGTCACTTCTAAGATCCATCTTATATCATTTCCTTTTATTGAATTTTTGCTCACTCTTGATTACTTGAAGAGGGGAGAAATGTTTCTCAGCTGCTAAGAGTGCATCTTTATCACCATTTAAAAATTTTACAGTATATAGTGCTAGGGCTTTTGTATTTCTGAGAGAGGTATCCATACTCCCTCTTTTTTGTTTTATTGTTTTAAATACATGAAATACTTTAAATATTTTTAAGGCTGGGTTAATTGGATTTTATTAGGGGTTGTTTCGAAACTAGTTTGAGTAAGAGTATTTCGGAGATGTTTACATAGTTGTATTAAAAGTGTATCTGAAGGGACTGCAATGAGGATATTATCCATGTAATGACAGATATATCCTTATGGGAAGGTAGAATTAGTAGGGCATAAAGCCTGAAAGACATAATATTGACACATGGTGGGGCTATTGAGCATTACTTGTGACAGGACTTTTCAGTGATATCTAGTTAATGAATTTTTGTTAATAATTGAAAGAATACAAAAGAAGTGAAGGATTGCTTATAACCGGGTTTAACTTCTATACCTCAATCTCTTACAATATGTGTACAAACATTTACACTTTTACTAAACTGGGGGACGCACTGATATACATGGCTCATTCTGGCCAGAGTCTTGGATAAATATAAGATAAACACTAATAGGTATATCAAATTTAACAAGTTTATACTGGCAATCAGAGAAGCAAGGATAACATAATTAATTCAGAGATTAAACCAATATTGAACAGAGTTACAGAATGACAGATAAATAGAGAAGTTTTATATATAAACTCACCAACATCTAGCTTCCTGCTGGGAAATTTTGAATCAGTAGACAATACTAGAACCTTGATTGAAAACACTTGTGCAGAGCACTTTCTGCTAGGGTGGGATTTTAACTGGTTTCACTAGGGACTATCTTTTTTACTGTGTTCATGATTAATGGACTTGATACTATAGATGCCAATTTGTGAACACTGTGTTAATTCCTAAGAAAGTGGCCAACCTCCTCAGAAATGAATACAACATTCCCTGGGCAGTACACCCCAAGGTTTATGCATTAGTCCATGAGAAAGTGGCCACCTTTCCCAAAGAGGTACACAACACTCTCTGGAATGCAATTTATCTGTTCTTATTTGTTACAAAACACTGCTGATGTGCCCACAGTTTTAGTTTTCATTATTTTTCCTGAAATATGAAAAGTGCTGACTAGCAAGGCATTGCTTTGCTGATTAACAAAGATTTTTACATGATGTTTCATTTTTAGGTTTGAACAATATTCACCACTTTTTTTCCTAATACATTTGGTTTCAGGATTATTCAAACTCAAAACAAGTGATTTACCTATACTTTTAATAATATACATTTATTTGTAACATACAAGTTATTAAATTACTTAAGTATGAAATGTACAGTATTAAAGATTTGATTAGTATTTAAGTATTTTATATGTAATTCATAACTACAGTAGATTATATAACAACAAACAATAATAAGACTTTTAATTAGCAGACACCCAATGAATAAACATTTATTTCTATGCCTTTAAGATTCCTAACCAGTGAGGTTATATAGACTGGTAGCATGATCAAAATGACTTTATTTTCTCAAATTTTATAGTTTGAGGCATAGGCATTAACAATTATTATTTCCTATTTGGGCTCTGGGGCAGCACGTTAACTTGTAATCTTACTAACTGCATTGGTTCTGCTGTCAGCATTATAATTGGAACTGGGACTGTGACTCATAGTGTTGAACTTAAACTTATTTTACTGTTGGCTTTTTTACAGGAAGGGGAATGTGGGCTGGCTTGACTTGCTTAAGGAGATACTAAAGAAGGCTTTAGCAAGTTTCAAAACAAAGCGATAGTGACATAACTGGATATTAATTTCTTGCAACAAACTAGCAATATTTGGGACTGCTATATACTGCAGTGGTGTTACTTTAATTTATGAAAAGAGGTTGCTTCTGTGAAACATAAACATTATTAAATTTCTAGGAATTTTATACACTTTTTAGGTATTTATATGAACTTTTTATTCATACAATTTTAATTAACAGAGGGTTAACAAACTTTTTAAATTTTATAATAATTTTAAACACTTTCCATTCCAACTATTACATATTAAATAAACTTAACTATTATATTATTTTACCTTTTTTTAAGGTGAAAGTACATATCTTTTGCACTAATTTGAAATAAAATGCTACTTTTCAGAATTTTACTTTGAGAAAGCAGGTTTGAACATTAAGTTCTTTTAAAAATGATAAGACTTGTCTCTCCAAGGAAACAATAATGTTAAAGTACATGAAGCTATTTTGATAAAACAGACTTTCTTTTTATATTCTGAATATTAAGGAGAAAAACTCTTTGTAAACTTTTACTAAAACAGACTAATGACTTAAGAAACTTTGAGAAAGAACAATATTTTAACTTTGTATCAGTATACTATTTCATACTAAAGCTTTTAAAACTTTCTAGATAACCCCATCAAATCTTACTTAACTTTGATCACAAAAATTCCTTTTCCATGCACCTACTGCACTTTCTGTATGTATTCAGGTTTTGTCCTATATTTTACTTTTTCTTAGTAACCAGTCATTTTATTTTAGGACAACACTATTTTCTTTTTCCTTAATAATAAAAACACATTCTATTTACCCTACATACATAAGTTACCAAAATGATTTTGAAAATTGTTTCAAAGCAAACCACTTACAACTTAGAATTATCATTAACACTAAACAAACTTGTCATAATAATGATTCAATTTGGTTTTAACTATTTTTATTATTTTAAATTAGAATCCATATTTATTTATTAATTTAAGTGCTTATTTAATTTTTGACTGTTTGAATAGAGCTGTTTTAATAATTTTTTTCATCAATTTAGTATTACCATCCAGAGGTACCAAAACACACACTGACACTGAACAAACACACAAAACAAGTTACAACACACCAATAGAAACATACATCTTTGATTTTATTGTTTTGAGAATTTTCCTTGAAACTGTGTTGCCAAGTTTTCCTACTTTTCCAGGGGTTTAATTCTATTAGCTCCAAATATTGGTTGGGGCTTCTAAAGCAAATGATTGAATGTGGGCAATCTGTTTTTCTGGACCATAGGAGCGGAGAGACTTAACACTTTACACTGCTGTTTGTGGCCCTCCCATGCCAGTTAAATGTTGAAAGCCATGTTGAAGGGTCCAAGAAGTTGGCCATTAACTGAGATCTTTGGAAATATCTGCACCTGTGTCAGTTAAGCCTTTAAAGGACACATTGTTAATTTTGATATCTAAAAGGGCTCTCTCTTCTGGGATGGCTTGAATCCAATGCCCCAGTGATTCCAAAACCTTTATTGGAATGTATTATATTACCTGTATTGGGAACCCAGTAGGAAAACAATAGTAACTTGTCAATACAGGATTGAGCCAGTATAACTTGATAAGTTCCCATCAGGACACCATAATTTTAATTTCCCTTACATAATCTGAGTTTAGAAATCCAGGCAGAATAGTGATGTCCCTGCAACTTATGCTAGATCTTCCCAATATTAATCCTACTAAACCTTCTGGAATAGGCCCTTTCACTCCTGAATTAGCCAGATAGACTTTATTTTGTTCCTTAAGTATTAATTCTTTGGTAGTGACAAGTTCCAGGCTGGCACTTCGCTGAGTGGCAGCACATACGTCTGCCATGGATTGGAAAGCTGTGGGGGCAGAGCTGAGTGGCTCTGTTTTGACTGGGTATGATTGAACAAAGCCTTCTGAAAGGATTTCAGGGCACTGGAGGGAGTGCCCCGTTGCCCATTTCCTGGCAGTGGATTCCAATCTTTATCAAATTTATATCTACATTCTTTTGCCCAATGCTTTCCCTTATGCCACCATGGGCAGTCTTTAGTTGGTAGGATGTTTTTTTTAGCTCAGCTCTTTTGTATTATCAGGGCAATCTTTAGCATAATGCCCTGGTTCTCCACATACAAAAGCTTTTGCTGAGGGAGCAAGAGCCATGGCTAAAGTTTGAGCTTTAAAGGTTTCAGTGCCTATATTTTGACAAGCTTTAACATAAACTCCCACTGGGGTATTTTCTTTTCTCAAAGGAGCAATGACACTCTGACAATCTTCACTGGCATTTTCATAAGCTAATTGTAAATGTAATACTTCAGCAGCATCAGAATTATCAACTTGTTGTGATATGACTGCCTGCAATTTCTTAATGAAATCAACATATGGCTCTGTAGCCCCTTGCCAAATAGCTGCAAATGATTTTGGGGCATGAGAGGTATCTGGCATTTTTCACCATGCATATTGCACAGTTGAATAAATTTGTTCAAAAGCTTGCTGAAAGCAAGGCACAAAAGGACAAATACTGTATGAATGCATTACTATGAACCAAATATATTGTGTAACATAATGTTTGAGTCAAAAAAATTTTTATATGTATCCGGTAAAAAAAAAAAAAAGCTTGCTGATTATTCATATAAATTTGTTATTGTAAATTAAGATATGGATCTGATCCTTTTAACATGTCATATCCTATTTGCACCCCATTTTGGATATTATTCATAGCTAAGATGGTGCAATGTTCATTGTACTCCATGATCCATACACTGAATTGCACAGGGGTGACAATGGCATGGACTAGGTGTTTCCACTCCCATGGTATCATGATGTAACCAAGTCCTACATTTCCTAGTAATCCATTGGTAAAAGGACTCTGCAGTCCATTTTCCTTGACACTAAAATGTAATTCTGTATAGACTTCATATGGTAAAGTGTCGTAGCATCTTTGATTTTGTACTACTACCACAGGAAAAGCCAACGCTTTATCACTGTGTTTTAAGACCTCTTTCATGCATAATTGGATGCCTGACTTTAGAAATTGTGGCAAAGGAGGAGTGGACATCTCCTCTGAGATATCTAGGCATCCCCCAGCCACTGGAATGGGTGGCAGCAGTGGTGGTAATGGGAGTGAAATATGATCTGGTGATGTGCATGGAGTAGCAGCATTTGTTTCTGTTTTGCTGATGGAATATGTAGCAGAGCTAATGCCTCATGAAGAAGGCTCCAAGTTGTAATAGCACTAAGAACTTACATTTCAAATTTCATCCTACTTGTTCCCATAATTCTAAATCTAAGTGTCCCCCACAGGGAAATATGGGCAATATGTATGCACCGTGTGCAACATATTTAGTAGTTGCTTTTCTTTCACTTTACAGCTTTAAGCTATTGCTGAAATACTCTTAATTGGATCCTCTGTCCAGGGGTTAATGTATTCCCCATGTTACTTTAAAAGACAAAGATTTTTTTACAGCTAATTAATACTGTTTGGGACCACTGCATACAGTAGTTGTGTTACTTATCTTTGTGGCCAACTGACCTCTGGGGTGTTGATGTCCTGTAAGAGGATAATTCAGTCTGGACAATGTTTATTCCTCAAAGGGTTCCTGGGGGCCATCTCAAAAACTACTTGCAGGAATCCTTCCTGCATATTCTTGTGGGGATCTGTCCAACAGGGCCCGTGATGGTGCTGTATCACGTCGGGTTCACCAATTGCGACAGGAATGAAATGAAAACACTCTGAAGCTTAGTATTCTTTGGGAGAGCCCCCATTTATTGGGCCTCCTTCACTAAAGATACAGTCAGCTTTATCAGGAAGCATGCCCAAGGACATGCTGTACATATAAGGGCCCAGAAAGTTTTGGGTTGTGCAGGAGATAATGGAGAGGCAGAAAGCCCTAGGTAAGTATCAGAGCAAAGCAAGAAGGTCCTTACTGTTTTGAGAAGGAACTGATAGCAGCAGTTAACACCTGCCCAGCAGTTTTCTGCTTGCGTTGTAAAACAGGTCCTAAACTGTTTCATAGATATTTTAACCAAAGCATTCCCACAGGCAAACAGAGAGATTGACATGGGACGAATTTTCTTGTTTGCTTCTTTGTCTGTTTCTTGTTTATTACTATTGAAATAATGAAAATAGTCTATTAATCATTGAATTGGTGAGTAAACAGCTATGTAATTATACCAAGTGCTATTGTTTGTATACTTTGGATGAACTGTATATTTTGTTACTATATGTCAATAAAGTTTATTTGTTTAAAAATTTCTTTCACCATAGCATCTAAAACAAATATCCAGGAATAATTTTAAATAAAGAGATTGCATAATGGAATCTCCAAGGAAACTGATGAAAGAAATTAAAGAAGACCTAAGTAAATGGCAAGGCATTCTATGTTCATGGATAGCAATAATTACTGTTAGTAAGATGACAATACTAAACAAAGTTACCTATAGCTTGAATATAATCCGCATCTAATTCCTATTAGGCTTTTTAGCAGAAATGAAATACTTATCCTGATTCATATGGAAAAACGCATCAGGAGGACTGCAGTACACCTTAGGGCATTACATTTATTTATTACCTTGTCTCTTGGCCTGTTTAGACTGTGAGCTATTTGAGAGGAAAGACAATATCTTACTCTTCTCTTCATTCTCAGAGCTTAGTTTATTGCTCAGCATATGGTATTGTTGAATAAATGTTTGTTGAATGACTGAGAAAACAAATAATTTTGTTATTTGAACAGATTGCTAACTATAGGAGAGAAAGGAGAAGCAGTGAGACAAGAGGAAATCCTACTGAGAAAGGGTGGCCCCATGTTTGAGAATCAAGACCAGAAGAGACAAATCTGAAACCCAAGATATTTTAATGGACCCAGAATCTCTCTCCAGATCAGCAATAGGTAAATTATTTTAGGAAACCTTTTTGTACTGGTGCCCACACCAAAGGAGAGGTGACCTTTTGGGATGAAGCATGCAATAAGATAAGAGGCGAACAAAGATCTCCAAAGGGGTCTGCCACAAGTCAAAATTGGCACCTGTTTGCATTGTTTTTCTTTCTTACCTCCAGAGACCTAACTGTCTCAGGGAGTAGAAAGAAAAAAGAATACCTCATTAATAAGGCTCAGGGGAAAAAGATCCCTAAATGCATGGAAACTCTAAATGCTTTGCCTACATTACGTTTACTTTACTAATCTCTGGTAATGAAAAGCACAATTGTATTTTTGAGAGACTTCATGAGTGGTTCCATCTCCCTGCCCTTCCTTGGAGCAGAGCTTCCAACTTCATCCAACATTCAAGGATGGATCTGCACTGATGAACTCAGATCCTGCCATGATAATTTCTAGGTGAGTCTCAGAATCCTCACAGATACTGGGGGAATGTATTTTGGCTACAGGCACCTCTTTTATTGGTAATAACTTCAGAAGCATCAGCAGTGTATTCAAATAAAGAAATCTTAATGATACAAAGTCCTGCTTACTTATAATGCCTGATTGTGGAGGGAGATAATGAATACACCAAAAATATCTTTTCTCCGATCTATCTCCTCTGGCATTAATTCTCACTCATGGGGATTTTCTGTCTCAGTAGCATTCTTTCTTGTTTCACTGTTTCTTCTAATTCTATAATTGTGGGAAGTGTCTGTTTAACTACATTTATTCATTTTTTAAATTTTAGTCATTCAATGAATATTTAATTATCAAATACTTCATGTTATGCACTACATATTATTTCGGGCATAAAGAAATGAGAAAGATTTTGCCCCTCATATTAAAGAGATTACCTCAGAAAGTGGAGGAAACATACAAATGAGGACATGCAGTATTCAGTGGAGTCACTATCATCCTAGTGAACAGCATCCAAGAGTTTGGATGCAGCCTGAGGAGGTAGGTGAAGGCTTCACAAGGGAGATGATAATTGGGCTGAGCCTTGAAGGAAGAATTGGAGTAATTCCAGGAGGAGAAGGGAATGAATCACAGCAAGCAATGTTGACAGGGACACAAATGTGTGATCAATATAATGTAAGATGTGATTAGGTTTAAGATATCTTTCATAATATCTGCAGTACAACGAGGGCCAGAGTGTGAAAAGTGGAACATGAGTATAGAAAGTTTGTCAGAAGCCAAATCACAGAGAGCCTTTTGTTTTGTCCACAGGATGGATATTTATGTTTGAATTTATTGAAGACTCCATGAAGCGTTTAGAAGGTGATAAGCATGAAAATGTTTGCCTTGAGGAAAGCTCACTATGGGCCAATATGACTATTGCTGTTGTCAAAACCCTGGAGAATTGATGATGGCTTGAAATAGCACAGTGGATATGGGGAAGGAGGTGTGGGGACTGAGTCTGTGTGGAGTTGAATCATAATGTATAAAATATACACTATTAATACTAGGCACATTTATATTCAGAATTTTATTTATTTCATTCAATTTCTTGATGAAATTCGTTTGGCCATTCTTATTTAATGGAGGAAGAATATGAGGCTTACAGCAGTGTGATATTTTTGTCCAATACATGATATTGCATCTGGATAGAATCTTGGAGTTTGATTTTCTTAGGCTTTTGAATTTCACTAATAATGTTATTTCTTAATAAACTTTGTATTTTGCAACTTATTTCTCATAAATCCTTAGTCTCTGTGAATGTGACAGCGTTTAAGATTCTCCTTGCTTATCATGACCAGTGCAGATCAGGTATATTGTAAAATGTCCATAAGTTGGAATATGCCTGATGTTCTCATCATTAGACTGGGGAATATGGGTTTTTGGAGGAAGACACAAGAGGAAAATTGCCATTTTCATCACATCATTTCCAGAGTACATCTTATCAATATGACTTATCACTGTTGATGCTGATCTTGATCAACAATATTTTGATGTTCAAGTAGTATAAACTTCTTCATTTATCTGTCTTCCCATATATCACCTTTGTAAAGAAGTCATTAGGTGAAGCCCATATTTCAGGAGTGGGCTTTATGCTCCACGGCTTTGAGAGAACAATAGCTACACTAATTATTGAATTCTTCTGCATGACAGATTTGCCTCTTTTTATTTCCTTAGTCAATAATTTATTTAGCACAGGATGGACTCATGACATTCATTTCATACTTCGGGTTGTGATACAACACCACTTTACATTTGTTGTTGTTCAATTTGATCCAATGTTGGCCATGGGTACTCTTTCAGCTGGGCCCTCTGTATATTTAAATAAACCCCTTTCATTGAACGATTTATTTTACCACCTAGTTACTTTTTGATATAACAAGATAATCCAGGTGCTTCTTGTGTATTTCTTTCTGAGAGTCAGCTTATTAAACAAGAAGATTCTTTTTGGAGAATGGTGTTATATTCTGAGGTCTGGGCATATTCTGTGTTCCTTGCTCCTGCGACCTCTAGTCCCTCTCTGCAGAGACTTTAAGAATATATGTGTGTGTAGTAAGCAGTGTATATACACATATCTACAAATACATCTATATACAACCCTCCATATCTATATTCACCTAAAGATGAGTTCATACTCTTGGTTGCCTAACTATAAACCATATTCACATAGAACATTCTGGCCTCCTCCCCTTGCTTATCTGTAACATCTCTCTTCACAGAGAGAAAATATTTCCTCATCTGTCACCTATTTATTAGTTTCTTGATTCCACTTTACATTTATGGAAGTATTAAAATTGTTAGTCTATATAAGGTAGAAAGCTACCTTATCATCTAGAGTACAGTACTTATGCACAGTTTCTTTTAAATTCATTTTACAGACACTATTCATATCCAATGTTACTTCTTTCACCACCTTTTTTCCCATTACTTCGTATAAGGGAAAATAATACAGTTTGCAATAAAGTTCAATACATTTGAAAAATTTTTCCTTCTATCCTAATATTCCCTTGACTTTGTAAATGATTTCTATTTGCTTGTTTGCTTACATAAGGTTCACTTTTTGTGTTGTTAAGTTCAATAGTTTTAATTTATAATGTTTCTACAATTACAGTATTACACAAAAAATTCATCACTCTAAAATTTCCCCTGTGCTTCAACTATACAACCCTCTTTCCATCTCCCAGTCCCCTGGCAACCAACAATCATTCTATTGTGCCATTGATTTGCCTTATCCAGAAGGTCATATATTTTTTAAACTGGTTTCTTTTAATTAGCAATAATCATTTAAGATTCATACATATCTTCTGTAGCTGGATGGGATGTTTCTTTTTATTACTGAGTAAGATTCCATTGTATAGATATAACACAGTGTATATATATATTCATGAGTTGAAGGACGTCTTGGTTGACTTCAGACTTTGGATATTATAAATACAGGTGCTATAAACATTGGCCTGTGGCTTTTTGTGTGGACTAAAGTTTTCACATTAACCACATACATACTTAAGAACACAATTTAACTGCATGGTAAGACCATGTTCAGTTGTGTAAGAAACTCCTAAATTGTCTTCTGGTAGCCCCATTTTGTTTTCTCACCAGCAATGATTGCAAATCATATTATTCCACATCCTCACCAGAAATTGGTACTGTTAGTGTTTAGTTTTTTAGCGATTCTGATAGATGTGTTGTTGTAGCAGTTTAGCAGTTTGATATAGTTATGAATTCTAAAAACAGACATTGGATTATGCTTGTAAACTGCTCTGTTCATATGGGCATGATTAAGTTATGATTAGGGTGTTGACTGGGCCATGTCACTAGGGCATTGAGCCCCACCCCTTGGTGGGTGGGGTCTCAAAGATAAAAAGACATGGCAAAGGACAGACTTGGAGTTTTGATGTTGGAGTTCTGATGCTGTGTGTTAATGCTGGGCCCCAGGGGAGTAAGCAAACAGAGGACCTTGCTTGTTAGGAAGGAGAGAAGTCTCCAGGAAAAGAGATGAGCTGTTCTCCTGATAGTCTACAGCTGGCCTTGTGGAGAGAGGCAAAGCTTAGAAAGCCTCATAGTCTACAGTTGACCTTGTGGAGGAAACAGAGGAGCTGAGTCCAGAGAAAAATGGAGCCCTTGTAAGAGAGGAACCCATGAAGCCCAAACCCTGGCAAATTGTGGCAGCTGTCTTGCTCCAACATGTGGCAACAGTCTTTGTTGAAGGAAGAAGCTCTTACTTCATTGCCTGGTAACTGTAAGCTTCTACCCCAAATAAATACCCTTTATAAAGACCAACAGATTTTTGGTATTTTGCATCAGCACCCCTTTGGCTGACTAACACAGAATTTGGAAGCAGAAGAGGGGTAGTGCTTTTGCAATTACCAAAATGTTGGAACAGTTTTATCAGTGGGTAAGGGGTATTTTTTGGAGGAATTGTGAAATGCTTAATGGAAAAGGCCTAGATCACTTTGAAGAGACTGTTGATAGCAATATGGATGCTAAAGAGACTTTTTATGATGCTTTATAAATAAATGATGAAACTATTATTGGAAACTGGAGGAAAGGCAATCCATTTTTACAGTTGCAGAGAATTTAGCAAGATTAAATCCTGGTGTTATATGGAAGACAGAATTTGAAAATGGTGAACCTGAGCATTTAGCTGAAAAACGTTCCAAAGTAAACTCAGAGAATGCGGTTTGGCTTCTCTTTGCAGCTCATAGCAAAATGCTAGACAAGAAAAATATCCTGTTGGGCACAAAGAAAACAGAAACTGATTCCAGTCTCTGGGAATCAAGCTCCCATACGAAAGTGCCCCATTTGAGGAATTAACTAAACTTGGAACTTGTAAATCATGATTAAAGATGCAGTTATCTCAGAAAGACTTGTGGAAAGACTTTCTGTCCAATAACTTGGACCCCTGCTTCTTGCATGCTAAAGCAACAATGTTTTGGAGAGTGCTGTATGAATAAAACCACTGTCAGCTTGGACTAAAAGGAACATGGAAAGGAGAGATTGAAAGAGAAACAGCTTTAAGAAGCAAATCATGGAAGCTGAGATATGGAATTAAGACATTACCCTGGGCCAAGAGAGAAGCCCCACCATATGTGCAGAACAGGTGAGTTTGCCTCAGCAATTGAACAGGGTGGATGTTCCTACTCAATGTTCTGGGAGAGTTTTGCTGCCCCAGGGTACAGAGAGGCTGGAGCACATTCCTCAAAGATTAGGGCAGTTAAGGTCAGCATCACATAGGTCTGAGAGGGGTGCTCCTGTCCCCCATGGATTAGAGAAGGCCAGGTGGACAACCCATTGCTCTGAGAGGGTTGAACCTGTATGCCAAAGGTTAGGGAAGGCCAGGTGGTCAACTCGTTGCTCTTTGAGGGTTGAGCCTGTATGCCAAAGTTTAGGGGGAATGTTGTCTTCAATTCACTGTATTGGGGGGGTGTTAAGATTCTAACCCAAAGATTGGGTAAGGTATGGCAATCACCCCAATGCTCTTGGAGGGTGAGGTCTAGAGCTCAGTCACCACCCAGATGCTTGATGAGGGTGGAACCAAGAAAATGGTCATTGGACAAGCCTGTGGAAAGGGTGGGTGCCTTTGTGGCCCCAAGGAGAATAAACCATCACCATAAGAATGACTTTCAGACTTTAAAATCGAATGGAGGATGCCCTGCAGGTTTACTGAAATATAGAGGACCCATACCTCATGTTTAACCTCCCAATTTCTCCTTATGGTAACGAAAATGTTTATCCTGTGTTTGTCCATTTGTGTATTGGTAGCAGATAAATTGTTTTATAAGTTTCAGAGACCGATAGCAGATGGGACTTTGCCTGAAGACGAACTGTATTTCTTTAAACTGATTATGATATGATTTTGTACTTGCATTGTTACTGATTTAAGGTTTTTTGAATATTATAATGTATTTTTGGAATTCAGAAGGTGGAGTGTAGGAGTTTGGCAGTTTGATATATTTATGAATTCCAAAAATAGATATTGGATTATGCTTGTAAATAGTCTATTCATCTGGGCATGATTAAGTTATGATTAGCGTGTTGACTGGGTCCTCTCAGTAGGGCATTGAGCCCCACCCCTTTAATGGGTGGGGTCTCAAAGATAAAAAGACATGGCAAAGGACAGAGTTGGAGTTTTTCAAGTTGGAGTTTTGAGGTTGGAGTTCTGATGCTGAGTGTTAAGGCTGGACCCCAGGAGAGTAAGCACACAGAGGACCTTGGTCAGGAGGAAGGAGAGAAGGCTGTGGGGAAAAAAATAGCACTGTTAGCCTGATAGTCTACAGCTGGCCTTGTGGAGGCAACAGAGGTACTGAGCCAAGAGAAAAATGGAGTCCCGGGAAGAGAGGAACCTAAGAAGCCTGAACCCTGGCAAACGTCAGCAGCTGTCTTGGTCCAACACGTAGCAACAGACTTTGGTGAAGGAAAAAACTTATGCTTTATGGCCTGATAACTGTAAGCTTCTACTCCAAATAAATACCCTTTATAAAGACCAACAGATTTCTGGTATTTTGCATCAGCACCCCTTTGGCTGACTAATGCAGTGGTGATATTTCATTGCCATTTTAATTTTGCAATTAAACTTCCATTTGCATATTTACAAATGATATTGAGCTTCTCTCTGTATGCTTATTTCTGAAGAGTGTATCTTCTTATGTTAGGATTCTATTTAAATATTTTGCCCATAGTTTTGTATTTGTTTCTTTATTTTTAAAGGAGCTTTAGATTATATAAATATTACATCAAAAATATAGGGGATTTCCATGTACCACATGCCCTCCATTTTCCACAGTTCCTGCCATTAACAACATATTTCATTAGTTTGGTACATTTGTTACATTTCCTGAATACATATTGAAGCATTGCTGCTAATTATCATCTGTAGTTTACATTGTGCTTTACACTTTGCACCACACAATTTTATAGATTTTGAGAAAATGTTTAATGGCTTGAATCCATCATTTCAGTATCATGTAGAACAATGCCAATGATGCAAAAATGCTTTATGGTCTACATATTCTTCACTCTCCCTCCACTCAGAACCTCTGTTGATGACTGTCTTTATATCAATGTTACAAGTTCTTCCATTTTGAAAATAATGATAGGTCTGCTTTTATCCATAGCTGCATTTCCCCCTCATGTTGTTCATTCCTTGAGGATTTTGGGATGGTGATGCACACTCTGCTTCCAACTGAGAGAGGCTTTAGATCTTATGACAAACATGGATGAAATTGAATTGCTTGAAATTGTAGATACTTGTTGGCATTCAGGACCTTGGATGGTGAAAACGGTGCCACGGATGGGAAAGAAATAGACAAAGAGAAGAAGAAACTGGGATCAGGGGTCTCTTTGTCCGATATGGAGAGA
Source organism: Cabassous unicinctus (assembly GCA_029593785.1). Classification (NCBI taxonomy): domain Eukaryota; kingdom Metazoa; phylum Chordata; class Mammalia; order Cingulata; family Chlamyphoridae; genus Cabassous; species Cabassous unicinctus. The sequence continues at coordinate 12,478 of JAQZBX010008806.1, read as the reverse complement.
AGAGCCCAGCCAACTCACAAAGTGTGGCTTTTATTCTGGCTTTAGAACAAAGAAAACATGAGTGAGCATGTGCAAGGCAACAGATACTTGACAGTTACATCTTCCTGAAATCAACAAATCTTAAAGGTCAATGGCTCAATTCTTTGTTACATTTCTGCAATTCACAGGCATAATTTCAGGATGTTTCCCCACCCAGCTCCTAGCATGAGACT
>JAQZBX010008806.1:0-12166 GCA_029593785.1 Cabassous unicinctus | reverse complement strand
GATATTCCCTGTTTTTAGGGATGAAGGTTGTCCATCATCCTTTTTGTTATATTTCCTGGGTTAGGTTGTTGAACTGGTGAGTAGGTGTTGGCTTCAGCTGCTGAGATTGAGAGCTCAATGGTCATATGAACAGATTGACGATTTAAGTGTCTGAGACATATATTTAATTGGTATAGTGCTAATTATTGGTTCAAATACAAGGGGTATAAGAAGCATCTATAGGAAAATTATAAATGTTTCAAACTCTGATACATTGGAGAGAGGGATTTTCATATATTTCAAAGTAAGCCCAACCAATGGCATCCCAATTTCCTGGGGTTATCTGCCTGCCTATACTATTTAGATGTCTCTAGAGAACTCAGAAACACCCGAGATTGAGGCACTGTTTACTTTGGCATTCTGTGAGATCCTCCTGAGATGTTCATAAGCATAACCTTTAGAATGACCTCCCAACTCTCTTTGAAATATCTTAGATATAAAAACTCATTTGTATTTAATATTTCCTTATTTTGATCATGGTCTTTTCCAGATTCATTGCTAGTTGGTGCTTTCTAATAATCCCTCAGTAACAGGGAGGTTCATCCCTGGGAATCATATTCCATGATGGGGGAAGGTAATGTGATAATATGCTGAGTTTGGCTTAGAGATAGGCCACATTTGAACAACAAGGAGGCTTTCAGGAGCTAACTCTGAGGCAAAATGTAATATTAGGCTAAGTTTAAATTCCAAAAGAAAACGTTCTTAAGTACAAACATCAGTATCAAAGTACTTGCATAATGATCTGTCCTCCTTTGCTAGGCACTGCCCATGTATTCTAGAGATTCTTGACACTGTATGACAGAAAGTAGCAGAACTCTCCACAGTGGAAATTCAATATTCTGTCACTTATTCTTTGGATCTCAAGCCACTGAGACAACACCACATGACCATATAATTACATTCATGTTTGATAGAATTATGCCCCTGGTACTCCCTTCCCACACATCAACACACCACCAATACCCCACACCAGTGATCTGCTTCTGCCACAGTTGCAACCCTTCTGCAATCCAAAACCTTCCCACAAACAAGGCAACAAAAATAATCATAAAATAAAATAATAAAATTTTAAAATAAAAATATATTTTTTAAATAGTGCCTTTTATCCCCATAATATCTGTTGTATTTTTTGTATACTGACAAATTCTTCTGTATGTTCCCCAAGTGTCTTATTTTTGACACTTTATTTTCAAAAAGTTTTAGGTTACAGAAAAGTCACATGGAAAATATATCAGATTCCCATATACCCAACCCCACATCCTCCCCAACAATAACATCCTACATGAATATGTTACATTTGTTACATTGAAGAAGAAATATCGAAGCATTGCTTATAACCATGATCAATGATTTACAATATGTATTACCTTTTGCACCATATAACTTTTCCAGTTCAGATAAAATGTAAAATGACTGTATCCATCATTGCAAGATCATGTTTATCAATTACAATGGTCCAAAAAGTGCCATTTTCTACCCAATCTTCTCTCCCATTCCCATGGTACCTACAATAAACACTAAGTTCCAATTTTTGAAGAATAAGATTCATAGTTATATGCAAAATATTAAATGCCTAACTTGATCTCTGTTTACTTTTATTAGGTGCTGTCTATGTACTCATGAGATTCTTGCCCCTCTATTTTTGAAAGTAACAATGTTCCCCAGGATGGAGATTTAATATTTTCTTTTTTATTATGTGGTTCTCCACTCACTGAGATAACAGCCAATGCCAAAATGAACACATTCATATCCCATAGAATCATGCCCCAGGTGCACCCTTTTCCAAATATTACCCCCACCAAAGCCCTGCATAAGTGACCCTCCCTTTCCATATTTTCCACAAGAAAGAACATTGCCACCATTGTAGCTTCAACCACAGATCTAGAAATCCCTAGAGTTCACCTGTTCCTTCCTCCAGTCTTTCCCTCACTTCCACAAATAGTCCATCTTAATCTCCCTACACTGCTCACCCTCACATTCAAACACCTTCAACCCCACTCATGTTTCTGCACCACCATCACAGCCCTCCACTGCCAAACCCCACCTTTCTACATTATCATGCATTTTTTCCATATTTAGCCCCAGATCACCACTTTCTACTCTCTGTCTCCTGATAATCTATCTTTCAGACTCTAGCTCTCTTAGTCGGCTCAATAGGCTTCAGTCATATCAGTGAGGTCATGAAATATTTCTCCTTTAGGGACTATCTTATGTCAATCAACATAAGGTCTTCAAGATTCATTCATGTTTTCGATTGTGTCAATACTTCATTCTCTCTTACAGCTGAGTAGTATTCCATTTTATGTATATACTATATATTTTTTTAAAGAATTATTCATGTTTTATGCCTCCCTGAGATGGCCCTCTCTTCTATCTGCTTGTTATTTCACTTACTGTTTGTGCTCATCATCTGCCCACTCTGTCTGCACTTTCTGTGCTCACAATGTCTGCTCTTCGTATCTGCTCAAGTATCCACTGATCTTCTTTAGGAGGCACTGGGAACCGAACCCAGAACCTCCATTATGAGAGGCATGTGCCCAACCACTTTGCCAACATCTGCTCCTTACTCACTGTTTCTCCTCTTTCATCTGCTCATTGCATCATCTCATTGTGTCTGCTCGTTGCATCAGCTGGTTGCATCAGCTTGTTATGTCTGCTTGTTTACTGCCTGTCTTCTTTAGGAGGCACTGGTAACTGAACCCAGGAACTCACATGTAGGAGGAAGGTCTCCAACTGCTTGAGCCATGTCTGCTCAAACTATGTGCTGTGTATTGCTTATCCATTCATCTGTTGATGGATCCTTGGGTTGCTTGCAACTCTTGGCAATAGTGAATAATGCTGCTATGAACATTTTAGTGCATATATCTGTTCGTGTCCCTGCTTTCAATTCTCTTATTGATACATTCAATTCCATCCATGTTGGCAGAATTTTGCCCATTTGTTAATTGGGTGTATTTGTTCCTATTTTGGGTTGAGTTCTTTGTATATTTGGATAAAAATAATTTATCATATGTGTTCTGTAAATATTATCTCAACATTTTTGGATTTATGTTTAATCCCTTATCATTGTCTTTCACATAGTGCAGGTTATACATTTGAATAAAAACAAACTTATTAATGTTCTTCTCTCCTGGATCATGCTTTGGGTCCTATATTTAAAACTCATCACCATAAAATGTGCACCTAGTTTTTCTTGTATGTTTTATTCTAGATGTTTTACAATGCATTTTATGTTTAAGTGGGATGATTTATTTTGATTTAATTTTTGTGAAAGTTTTGCAGTCTGTTTCTAAGTAGCTTTTTTTTTCCATGAGTGCAGCCTTTGTTCCAGCACCATTTCTTGAGACGAGCACACTTTCTCCATCAAATTGCCCTTGTCCTTCTTGAAAGATAAGTTCACTGCATTTGTGTAGCATTATTTCTGAGTGCTCAAACATTTGTTTATTGTTTATTTCATCAATAGGTTGCTGTTTAATCTTTTTTTTTTTTTACAGTAAGTGTTGAAATCAGGTAGTATGGTTCCTACAACTTTGTTCTTTTTCAGTAGTGTTAGATCTTTGCTTTTCCATAGAAACTTTAAAATTAGTTTGTCAATATCCATAAAATGATGTCCTGACATTTAGAATGTGATTGAATTGAACATATAGATCATATATGGAAGAGATTGCATATTAATATCTTCATGTCATTCAAAGCATCAAGATGCATTATATTAATTAATTAATTGAATGATTGATATTTCATTTTTGATATAGGACCACAAGTCTCTGAGTTTCATTATTTTCAAGTGAAAAATTTGGTAATAATATTTACATTCAACATATTGTGCTACCATCACCAATATTCAATAACCCAAATTTTCATCACAGGGTACAAAATGACTGGTTATGTTTGTTGATTAAAATAAATTCTGAGAGAACTTGTTATGGGAAGTATAGCCTTGAGAAAGTGTTTTACATAATGGACACGGATGTCTAGTCTGTAAATATATCAAGGAGAAAGAGAAGAATTTGTTTTCCATGACATTTTCTGAAAAAAAGGCACTAGATGTATATAAAATCAATAAAATAATTAATTTAATGTATTTACAATAAAATCCATAGCATTTATGATTATTTCCAGATCACTGCTTTTGGCCAAATTCACATGGTTCTGGTCTCTTTTCTGGCAGATTCATCATCTACATAGAACCAGAAAACCAAACACGTGTTTCAGAATTTATCCTCCTGGGTTTCTCAGAAGATACAGAAATGCAGCCTATCCTTTTTGTGATGTTCCTCATGATTTACCTGGTCACATTCACAGGGAACCTGCTCATCATTCTGACCATCCTCTCTGACTCCCACCTCCGCACACCCTTGTACTTCTTCCTCTCCAACTTGTCTTTTACTGATATCTGTTTGACCTCCACCACTGTCCCAAAGATGCTGCTGAACATCCAGACCAAATGCAAAATCATAACCTTTGAAAACTGCCTCAGTCAGATGTATTTTTCCATGCTTTTTGTAGAATTAGACAACTCCCTCTTGACCGTGATGGCCTATGACCACTTCTTGGCCATCTGTCACCTCTCTGCACTACATGGTCATCATGAACACTTGGCTCTGTGGCCTCCTTCTGCTGGAATTGTGGCTGTTGAGTGTTCTGGAATCTCTTTTACATGCCTTATTGGTTTCACAGTTAACTTTTTGTATAGAGTTGGAAATCCCCCACTTTTTCTGTGACCTTAATCAGGTGGTCCAACTTGCTGGTTCTGACACAATCCTCAATAACCTAGTGATATATTTTGCAACTGGACTTCTGGGTATTATTCCATTAAGAGGAATCATTTTCTCTTATTATAAAATTGTGTCTTCCATTTTGAGATTTTCAACAGCTGGCAGCAAGTATAAAGCATTTTCTACTTCTGGGTCTTACCTCTTAGTAGTAACCCTGTTTTATGTTACAGGTCTTGGAGTGTTTTTTTAGTTTTGCTGCTACACAAAACTCAAGGGCAAATGCAATAGCATCAGTGATGTACACGGTGGTTACTCCCATGCTGAATCCCTTTATCTATAGTCTTAGAAACAAAGACATAAAGCAAGCCTTGAAAAAACTCTTCAGGTGAGGGATATTCTCTCTCTCTCTCTTTTTTAAGAGGTACCAGGAATTGAACCTGGGACCTTGTACATGGGAAGCAGGTGCTCAACCACTGAGCTACAACTGCTCCTAGAGAGTGGGACTAGGGTTTTTTAGGAGAGGGAGAGGGAAGAATAAGTGAAACATAAAGCACATTCAGGGCAATTGAATTGTTCTTTGGGAACTTGCAGTAACTAATATAGGACATTATACATTTTATCAAAACCAATGCAAGTGCAAGGTGTAAAATGGATACCATAATGTAAGTCATTGATCACGGTTAGTAGCATTGATTCAATATTTGTTCATCATTTGTAACTAATGTACCTTACTCATTTATGACGTTATTAAGAGGAGAAATGTGAAAATGGGAGGGGAGGGGGTAAATGGGAAACCCCTTTATTTCTTATGTGACTTTTCTGGAACTTATAGCTTTTTTGAAAATAAAGTTGAAGAAATAATAAGATATTGATGTTTTATTTTATTTTGTATTTATTTTGTTTTTTTTACTTTATTTTTGAAGAAGTTTTGAATTGCAGAAAGGTTTCAACTGTGGCAGGTGTGGTGTCAGTGGTGGAGGATGTGTGTGGAGAAGTGCACCTGGGGCATACTTCTATGGAATAGGAATGTGTTCATGAGGTCATGGGGTGTACTCTCAGTTGGTAGAGATCCACACAATAACTGAAAGAATATTGAATTCCTATCCTGGGTAGTCTTGCTACATTCTCTAATAGAGTGACAAGAAACTCTATAGCATGTGGGTATTGCCTAGCAAAGGAGGACAATCCAACACACCTGGCCCTTGATATTGACACATGTACTTATGGACCTTTTCCTTGTGAAATTGAAAGTTAGCCTAGTAATATATATTGCCTAAGTGTTACTTCCTTAAAGCCTTTTTGTTGTTCAAATCTGGACTCTCTATGAGCCAAACTCAGCATATAAACTCAATATCTTCCCCAAGCATTGGACATGTCCCCCAAGGATGAGCCTCCTTGGGAATGAGGCATCAACCTAGCACCAACTAGTGATGCATATGGGGGAAATATTAAACACAAAGGAGTTTTATGTCCTAGGTTATGCTTATGCAGGTATCATAAAGACCTCACTGAGTGCCACAGTAAACAGTGCCTCAAGCAGAGGTTACTGAGGGCTGTAGAGATATCTGGACACAATTGGCAGTTCAGACAATCCCAGGAAATTGGCACCCCATCAATGGGCCTTACCTTGGAATATATGGAAACCTATCTCCCCAATATACGACTTAGTCTCCTTTATATTTCTCCTATACCTCGTTCTTATTACCCTTTTATGTGAACCTGTAATTAGCACTATATACCAGTTAAATATGTGTCCCAGGGACTTAAATCTTTGGTCCGTTCATATACCAGTTGAGCCCTGAATCTCAGGACAGATGCATCCAACACTTTCTCTCCAATTCATTGGAATGTACAGAGCTAATTAAAGCATGAAGATGGAAACACATCCCAAAGAACAGAGAGTAACCACACCTGCAGGAAAGGCAGTTCCATCCATCCACCCCATGTCATCTAATAACCCTCTCAAAAGGAAGCAGAATGGGCATCACAACCCCCAGATCCTCAAGAATGAGTAATGAACAACATAAGCAGTCATGCAACTAAGTACTAAAGAAGGCATTATAATTCTAGTAATGCAAGAACATGCAGCATTGATATAAAGACAGTGGTCACCAAAAGTTCTGAAGGAAGGTAGAAGGAAAAATAGGTGTAACAAGGGATATTTTTTGGGAAAATTGGAATTGTTCTGAATAATATTCCAATGTTGGATATAGGACACTATATTTTTTGTCAAAACTATAAATGTGTGAGGTTCAAAGTGTAAACCATAATGTAAACTATTGACCATTCTTAGTAGCAATGCTTCAAAATATGTCCATCAATTGTAACAAATGTACCAAACTAATGAATGATGTTGTTATTGCGGAATATGTGGGATGGGGAGAAGGATGGGGAGGTGATGGTACATATGGGAATCACCTATATTTTAATGTCACATGCATATAACCTAAAGCCTCATTAAAAAAACAGTAAATAAAAAGAATGGAAATGAAATAATAATGCATTTAAAAAAGAAACCTTACTAAATCGGCAAAAAAGAAAAGGAACATGTTACAATAATTTGGAAATTTGCCAATGATTAAGGGAAGCCAAACTGTGACAGAACTAAATATAGTTATTTTTCTCACCATGTAGAATGATAATCTGCTATTTTCCTGTTTTCCAGTATTCTCTCTTTAATTTTCATTCATCAGAAACCCATGTTTCTCAATTTTTTAATTATAAACGATCAAAATTTTAGTTTAAAATGAAAAGATATTTGATTCATGATGTCCTGTAAAATTTCTGGTTTTTTATTATCCCATAATCTGAGACTTAATATTCCTCATCTTGTCCTTAAAAAAAATTTCTCCAGTGCAATTAAAAGAACCACATCACTCCACATTCTTTAAATTATGACTCTCAACTACATGTTTTATCACATAAACCAGTCAGTTTGCCAAAATTTTCCTTGGCAGTTTTTTAGGGATAACTACAAACAATATATTGTGATTCAGATTTGCCAATACTATAAAAACACTAGTGATATATATTTATCCAATAGAAACAGTGTCATTACTGTCCTCCTCTTGAACAAGTTCGTATATCCATTCACAGATCATTATCCTGGAAAATCTGTGTTTTTGCAATCAGTTCTTAAACTAAATACTTTACTGTATAGCTTATTTTTGTTGGAGAAGATGCTGAGAGTCAGAGCATAAAGGGTTAAGCATTCAACAAGCATGCTTGCTGGCAGAGACACATTAGTAAATGTCTCCAAGGACACTGCATACTGCAGATATCAGTGGGAGGAGGCAGAGCAAAATGAATTCACCACACAGATGTTATTGTCTGAATTCCCAAGAAAAATTGTCTGGGAACTCACAAACAGGTAGCGCTCTCACGCACCAGCTGAGATATTAGATAGACTAATGCATTTAGGGCTAGAAACAATGTTTATACTTATGCCCCTTGGTAGACTGCCAGAGAAGGCAGTGTTCTTGCTGTAGTAAGAGAAACATACTGGAAGAGCAAGGTTGGGGGGGGAGAATTTATGCACTGTTGTAAGCTGAATAAACGAGAGGGTCACAGTGATCTCGGGACTGTGTTTTTTGCCTGAGTGATCTGCAGCCCTCTGATTCATATGCATCAAATTGTCTGACTCTTCCTTTGCGCTGCACTCTGACAACAACATATGGCGCCCAATGTGGGGCACGACTAGTCTTTTCTCATTGTCTTTTTCCCTGGATCAGTGCTGTGGAACTAAGGACTGTTGTTGCTGGGTCGGATGGTCTTTAAATATTATGTGGTCAGTCAAATAATCTTGATAGTCAGGGTAATGGGAAATTAGCCAACTCAATTTGAGGAATATTCTGAGGTTTTAAAGACCCTGTTAAAGAATACAGGGGTATCTGTGATGACCCACGAGTTACTAGAACTCTTTTCTCTTGTACAAAAACATTGTTATTGATTTTAGCCTCAAGGGCGGAATGTGTTAAATTTGAAACAATGAAAACTAGTAATGAAATCATTGCGGCAAGCTTATCAAAAAGGGGAAACAGTTCCTCTTTAAGTGTAGTCTTTGTGTAGTCTTATTTCTGTTGCTCTTGAACCATTACAGTCAAATGCAAATGAAGTTATTAAAATGGATACTGTTATTGTTAAAACTGTATCAGAACAAGCTAATGATGATTTTAATGAAAATATATATGAAAAAAATAATGAACGGGCAAAGACAGATAAACTCATGTTTAATAAAAAGAAAATAAAGAAAAAGGGAGTTTATGGAACTTTTCCAGTGGTCGTTAAGCTGTCTGCTCCAAAAGATGATTTATTGTCTTTTGAACCAGTGCTTATTACTGCTGAAAAAATATTAGGAATAGGTCAATGGGCTGGGGTTCCTCGCCAAGTTCAATATGATGATATTGGAATTGTACAAGTTCAATTGTGCTGCCTAGCTGCCTGGTGATGAATCTCCACCCCTGGACAGGCTGTACAATCATTTTTAAAAATTGTTCCATGGAATACTGAACCCTATGCTGAATTTGTAGCGAGGCTGGCAAATGTGGTCAACAAGACAGTAACTCAATCTGATCTTAAAGAAATGCTTATTCAGATGTTGGCTTTTGCTAATGCTAACAGTGAGTGTAAAAAGGCTTTACATCCAATAAAGGCAAATGGAGGTACTGTACCGGATTATATAAAGGCATGCCAAGACCTTGGGTCTAATACATGTAACATGACCTTTTTTGCAGCTGCTATAATGGGACGTAGTCATATAATTAATAATTTAAGTTGCTTTAAATGTGGCAAACCAGGTCTTATGAAAAAAATTGCCGAGCCAGAACTGGTGTGAGAACTCCATCTAGCAGCAATAATAAATCAATACCAACTCATGTGTGTGCAAAATGCTAGAAAGGGTTACACTGGGCCAATGAATGCCATTCTGAATATCATAAAAATGGCAGTCTCATTAATAAATCCGGAAACTTTCTAATGGGCCTTGCTCGGGGCACTCAAGCAAACAATATGAGCACTTCCCAACCTAGCTCAAATCTGTCTAGTCAGCAATGGAGCAGCTCACTCCAGCCTGTAACAGAACTTAAAGCAGTTACCAAAAGCAGTACAGCTGTCGATCCTCTCTCAGCTGAAACTAAGCTTATTACTCCTTCACTAAATGTACCAAAAATAAGAACAGTAATTAAAGGGCCTATCCCAAAAATCTGAACTTTAACCCTAAGTGTACCCCTAAAAAGTAATAATCTAAAATATATATGTTAAATATCTGTGTAAACTGCTAAATTAGAGCTGGACTGTATTTCCGCTGTTTAAGTTGTCTTAGCTAGTTGCTGATTATGAACAAAAGTGTTTCAGAGAACAAGCTTATATATTACAGGTAACACAGTTTCCAGAAAAAATTCTAAAAACATTAAAATCAAAGATGTGAAATGATGGAGAGCTTGAACACAGCCATACCAAAAAAGTGAAAATTATGGGTCAAATTAGTAAGCTTTTATGTTTCTGTTGGTGTGTCATAACTCTTTTCGCATTTGTCTGTTTGCTCAGTGTCAGAGTATACTTTGATATCTCCAGATGGTAATATTAAATTGATAAATGAAAATTCTTACAAGAGCTCTACTAAAATTTGGTAAATTTGTTTAAGAGAATGTGTTCTGTGAAGGTAAAATTTGTCTAGAGATAAAATAACTATGGTCTATGTGATTAAGAATAGTTATGGAGATTTTAAGGAAGCACTGTTAAAATGAAAATATTGTATGTCTAATTCCAAAAAATAATTATTAAACAAAAAACCAACTTAATAATAATAATAAAAGCAATTTCATAACACGAAAACATGTCAGCAGCCAGCCTCCCCTGCTGACTTGCCTCTAAAGGACTGTTTCTAGTGTTATATGCTACTAAGTATTTAAAATGCAGAAAAGTTATATTTGCATGCAACCAATTTAAATTACCATTCTAACAAGTTTGTTTAATGTTGATGGTAATTATATGTTGTCAGAAGTTTGCTTTGAAATAGTTTCCAAAATCACTGTGGTAACTTAAGTATGGAAGGCATATAGAATGTGTTGTTTTTATTAAAGAAAAAAAAAAGTACTTTTATCCTAAGATAAAATAACTAGTTATTAAAACAAAGTAAAATGTATGACAAAACCTGAATAAATATAAAAGTGCAAAAGACTTGTGTAAAAGGAATTTTTGTGGTCAAAGCTAAGTAAAATTTAAGTAGTCTATCTATAAAAAATTAAAAGCTTTAATGTCAAACAATATAATAATATAAAGTTACAATTTTATTCTTTCTCAAAGTTTCTCAAGTCAGTAGTCTGTTTTAGTAAAAGTTTACAAAGTTTTTCTCCTAAATAATGAGTATGCAATAAAGAAAGTCTGTTTTATCAAAATAGCTTCTTGTTCTTTAACCTTATCATTTCCGTGGAGAAACAGGTCTTATCACTTTTAAAAGGAACACAATGTTCAAACCTGCTTTCTCGGGTCAAATTCTCAAGAGTAGCTTTTATTTCAAACTGTCACAAGTAACTTGGTCTTTTAAAATTCATGTGATATAAGTTGAATGACATATTTAAAACAGTTGTATAATTAAAAGAAATTTTCTAATTTTATAAAAATTAAAGCTATATGAATAAAAAGTTCATATGAATACTTTAAGAGTGTATAAAATTCCTGAAAATATAATATTGTTTCAATATAATATTAAATAAAATATAATGTTATTAATCATAATTTTTAGCTATAAGTACAAACAGAAACCAGCCATTAAATGCTGCCGGGGTAGTGCATAACAATAAATTATAGTAAAATAAAATAACACCCCTGCAGAATGCAGTGGTCCCAAATATTGCTGGTTTGTTCTAAGGGGTTAATATCCAGTTATGTCACCATCACTTTGTTATAAAACTTGCTAAGGCTTTCTTTGTTTTTTTCTTGGATGTATCAAGCCAGCCCACATGCCCCTTTCTGTAAAGCAGCCAACAATAAATCAAATTTATATTCAACATTGTGAGCAACAGCCCCAATTCCAGTTATAATATTAACAACAGAATCAATGCCAGTATTAAAATTACAAGTTAATGTATTACCCCACAGCCCAAGTAGGAAATACTAATTTGTTTTTACCTATGCCTCAAACTATACAAAGTAAAGAAATTAAGGTCATTGCTACTAAGAATCTTAAACACTTAAGAAATAAAAGTTTATGCATTGGATGTCTGTTGTTGTATAATCTACTATAGTTATGAATTATGTATAATATACTTAAATACTAATCAAAACTTCAATACAATACATTGCATACTTAAGTGATTTAACAATCTATATATTACCCATAGAGGTATTTTATTAAGTATATATATAAACCTCTTGTTTTGAATTTAAACTGTCCTAAAACTAAATATCTT
>JAQZBX010008805.1:13633-47435 GCA_029593785.1 Cabassous unicinctus | reverse complement strand
CAGTTGTAGCAGGGGAGGTTCACTGGTACAGGTTTTCGGTGATGGGGAAAGGTGCACCTGGACCATGCCTCTGTGGAATATGAATATGTTCAAGTGTTCATGGGGCATTGTCTCAGTGGGTGGAGACCCACACAATAATTGAAAGAATATTGAATTCTCATCCTAGGAAGTCCTGCTACATTCTCAAATAGAGTGGCAAGAATCCCCTGAGTACATGGGCAGTGCCTAACAAAGAAGGACAGACCAATACACCAGGCCGTTGATATTGATGATTGTACTTATGAACCTTGTTCTTGTGAAATTGAACCTTAGCCTAGTATTTTATATTGCCTAAGAATTACCTCCTGAAAGCCCTCTTGTTGCTCAAATCTGGCCTCTCTCTAAGGCATATAAACTCACTACCTTCCCCCCAGCGTGGGACATGACTCCCAGGGGTGAGTCTCCCTGGCAAGGAGGAATTACCAAGCACCAACTAGCAATGCTTTTGGAAAAAGACCTTGACCAAAAGGGGGAAATATTAAATACAAATGAGTTTTTATGGCTCAGAGATTTCAAAGTGAGTTGGGAGGTCATTCCAGATGTTACACTTATGTAAGTCTCAACAGGATCTCATTGACTGCCATAGTAAACAGTGCCTCAAACAGCAGGGCTCCTGAGGGCTCTAGAGATCTCTAGACACTATAAGCAGGGCAGACAAGCTCAGGAATTTGGCACCCTGTCAATGGGCCTTACTTTGGACTATATGCTCCCCAATGAAACAGAGTTAGACTCATAGTTTCCCTATACATGGCTCTTCTGCCCCTTTTATTTGATCCTATTATTAGCACTATACTAATTAAAAATATGTAGCAGAGGCTTAAATCTTCAGTCTGTTCATATGCCAGTTGAGCTCTGAATCTCAGCAGAGTTGCAGCACCTACTATCCAGTTCATTGGACTCACCCAGGACAACTAATAAAAAGATTAGGATGGACAATCGCCCATCCCAAAAAACAGAGTATCTACAATTGCAAGCAAGACAGTTCCATCCAACTGCCCCATGGGATCCAAGTCCCCTCTCAGTCAGAAACAGAGTGGGCATCACCATCCCAAACTCTTCAAGAATGAGGAATGAGCAAACATAAGGGGGGTATGCAACTATGGACTAAAGTAGATTTATTATTAATCTAGCAATGGGAGAATTTATCACATTGGTATAAAGGCAGTGACCACTTCTGAGGGGAGGAAGAGGGAAGGATAGGTGTAACTTGGGGCTTTTTGGGGACATTGAAATTGTTCTGCATGACATTGCAATGATGGATACAGGCCATTATACATTTTGAAAAAAACTATAAATTTGTGCGGTGCCAAGTGTAAACCATAATGTAAACTATAGACCATGGTTATTAGCAATGCTTCAATATGTGTTCATTAATTGTAACAATTGTACCACACTAATGAAAGATGTTGTTAATGAGGAAAAGTGTGGGAGGTGGAGGGGGTGGGTTATATGGGAATCCCCCCATATTTTCAATGTAACACTTATGTAATCTAAAGCTTCTTTCAAAGTAAAATAAAATAAAAAATAAAGTTTTATTTTGGTACTGAGATGAAAATTTATTACTTTGTAAGTTTCACTTCTCTGTATTTTCAAAACTGACATTATTTTTAGATTTATAAAAATGGTATAAAATGTTAAGTATGTGAAATATACATATTAATATTAATAATGAATATGACATCAGAACATGATTATAAAGAAAAATAATGGTATTTTATAATAATTTTAAAGTATCACGTTGGTATTGTCAATAAGCCTGTCGATAGAAAAGCTAGATAAATGAAATATGTACTGTTTTTTCTTTTTAATTTCCAATTTTAGAAATCAATTTTATTGTTTGTGATTACCTTATTGCACAAAATCTCATTGCCTAAATGTGTCTAGGATAATGTTCACCTGAGCAGCTTGATTGAAATAACAGCAACAAGAAGAGTAAGCGTTCTCTGATTTTCTATGCAGACAAAACTACTTGCAGTCCACTGAAATGCTAATCTAAATTGGCTGTACATAAAATTCTTCATATTAGTTATTATTAAAGATGATTTATGAATTTGATAGTTACTTGGAATTTTAGTTACCTTAGATTATGTTTCAAATGATTTTATCTGGAAACTTTTTAGAGAACATGTATTTACTTATTCAAAATTTTAATTTCTAATTGATCTAGCAAAAAATTGATATTATTGCACTGTTAGATTTGGGTAAGGTGTTATTACCATAAACTAACATAATTAAATCACATCTTTATGTAATTTTAAATTTACTGAATAGTGTATATGTTATCAGATGCTGTGTTTGTTTGTTTTTTCATCTTAGTTTGTTTGAATCACTGTTAGCTTCATATATTTTCCACTTCTGTTTTGGAATACTAGATAAGGTGAGATCAGCCTGGAAATTTTCTTTCAATTCAATTCTCTTTAGTTCAGTTCATAGCTGTGAAATATACTGCCCTAAGTTTTTGAGATATAAGGATAAAAAAAAAAAAAGACGGGCCCTTTCCATCAATTGTCCATGATTTTACAATTAGGATGCAAAGAAATTAATAAAATCTATAAAGTTTGTGATAGTAATAGTAAAAGTATTGATTGCTTAAAAGACATCAGTGTTTAAATGCTTAGTCTTAAATATATTGTTCTGGTACAGTATCTACTGTATACCTGAGATATCACACCTGTTGCAAATTGGTATTCTAGATTTCTCAGTTACTTAAACATCTATACGTATTATAGAATTCCAGTTAAGCATCTAGTATCTGTACCAATAGATTGTGGCTCATGATTCATAGTTTCTTATTTCACTGTTGCATGTTTTAAGTAAAACACACTTATCTATCACAGTATGTTAGGTAGTACCTTTAATTTGTGGTTTGTGTCATTAAGGATACTGTATCTTAAAAGTCAGGAAGCAAAAAGAACCAATCAAATCACTTGATATTGTTTCGGAAGCATTCCAACTGAGTTCTTTTAGAAAGTATGTTGGATCCAATGTCCTGAAAGTTACAGTCAATTTTTTAATCTATGAATTAAAGTTTACTTCCAACTTTGCAACATCCTTAATGGAAGGGCATTTTTATTTGTTTTAAATGTAACAGAGTTTTCAGTAAATTTTCAAAGGTCAATGAGAAGGAAACAAAAAGGCCAATGAGAAGAAAATACAGAGGTTCAAAATTTTCTATGAATGAAGAATTTAGATTTGAGGTGTAAGTTGCTTGTTAATTCTATTAGTAGAAAGATGAGGAGAGACTTGCAAAACTAAATTATTCTCTCCAAGAGAAATATATAACTATAAATTATCTTTCTATATTCTGGATTTATTTAGTTAAAATAAACGCATTGTAATGTTAACATTTTTGCAGCTGTAAGTGCTAAATTTGGGTGAAAATAACAGTTCTCAGGCAAAATTTATAGCTATTGTTCTATCTTTTATGATATCCTCTTGTGAGGTACAGAGTTGAACTCTCTTCTAGCTATTAAAACTTACTGAATTGCAATTCAAAAATGTAACAGAGGGGAAAAAATCTAATGTGCCCATCCCCTTGCTGCTTTGTATGGAGGGCAGATCCTGGGAACAGGAGCTTCCCTTGTCTTCTGAGCCAGGTGATGCTTAAGGTCTCTAAGAGGAGGCCCCAAGCCAGAGTTAATTGCTCTGCAAGAGAGAAAGGGAAGACTTCATGAAGCAGACGTCAAAGAGAGCTGAAAACGGGACTTTGATGTGATCAGAAATATACCAAACAATTATATTTTTACAAATGAAATAACAGTCATAATGTAGAGTTCAACTGAAAAATCTACTTGTTAACCTGTTTACTGCCCAAAGAAACAAGTCTGAATTTATACCGTCTAGAATTGGTTTAGTGTCGCACATGTCATAGAAACATCTTTTAGGTTTACTCAATTTTTTTCTATTTTGATTTCTAAACCAAAGCATTATTCAAAGGTTAAAAGCATTTTCACGTTAACGGTTATTCAGATGTTGTAGATATTGATCTGCCACCAAAGAAACACAAATTTATTTCTCTAGAAAGATATTTCCCCCTTTGGTTGTATTTGTGTTGCATTTGTTTATATGTCTTGTTCAGGCCTAGCTCCAATAGCAATAAACCAAGATAATATTGCTTTGTCAGCAGCAATAATATTTGTGCTGCTTGACAGCCCCATGAAATCTTTTTTTGTTTTGAGTAATGGTTCAATCAGCTGATCTACAGAGAAGGTATGAGCATAATCTGCAAATGCATTAGGTGAACATGATATAAAAGCTAAACATTGATTTGGAAATTGTTCTAGAACTTTTCCCAGTCCATACATTTACAGCCACAAATGTTTTTCCTACTTCTACTTCAGATTTTCAGCAATTGGATAGTGAAGAGATGATCTGTCCTAACACTGAACTGGTGCTGAAGTCTAATTCTGTTACAAATATTTTATTCAAGCCTGAGGGCTTTATGTGGTGACTTTTGTATCCTGGGATGTACGAGAGGCTTTGAGTTTTTATTTTGTATTTGAGACACATTTTAACATTGTGATTTCGTCACTATTTTAGTCAGATTGAACAATTCTTTTCATATTGAAAATGTAAAACTTGGGTATTCTATTTGATTAAGCAATCCAAGCACAGGAATGAAACCAGCATTACAATAAAAAAAGTGTTTCATAATGCTTTGGTGGAAAGTGTGTTTTATTATTGACCATTCTTCTACTGTCATGTGATATTGCACGTAAGATAAACCTTTGTTACTGTATTTCTACTGTTGCAGGTCTGGGGGTCTGTAACCACACTCCCTACTGGTGGTCGTATGTGCACTGAATTAGTAACCAGAGAGCGTGAGCAATGACAGCCATCTGATATGTTGTAAATATAGTTTACTTTGGACAATTATAATCACAAATAGATGAACTAAATCTTCTGAATAGAGCTATAGGGAGACTTTACTGAGTTGTTTTTGGTTTGTTTATAAACAACTGAAAACCTTCATTTGAAATGGAAAATGCAATGAAGAACCACAATTTTGAAGCCAAGAGAAATGATGGTTTTATTATATGGGGTATGAGGTATTTCAATCCAATTTTTTAAATCAGGTGATTAATAAAGCTGGGAACTACTAAGAAAATTTTTGAAAATTAAATCAATTCCATTATTTTGATTAGTTTACTATTTTAAAAAAAGATATGGAAAGATTTTTCTAGTATCAATTAGTATTTTCTCATTTTTCTTCTCTTCCCAATCATTGACACTTTCCAGTGTTGATCAGTCAAGTTTGATTACCATGCTCACAAATACCCCAGAGAGAAGAAAAATGCTCTTTGAGTAAATTGTTATTAAAGGAAGCTTATCAGAGGAAGAGCACACCTTAATTTTGTAGTTAAGTATAAGTATACTAGTATATTAAAAATATTGTCTGAATTATATTGAGTGTTTAAGTCAAATATTGGATTTTACAATGCTTTTAGGTGGATAGATAGACATCTAAATTTTTAAATCTCATTAAAACTATTTTAAAATGGAAAATAATTCATTTTGCAAACTAATCTTTGTTTCTAATTTTGAGGGAGAAAATATATAATTCTTTAACAGTGTTCTTCATTATATATAACAATGCAGTTTCTCTGAGGCTTAACATTATCTTAACTGTTACATTATTCTATTTTTTAAAATTATATTTTCTTTAACTATATTTTCCTTAAATTTAAAAAACTGACCTTAAAATCTATTCAAAATGTTTTGAAACATACCGTGAAATATTTTCCATATTTCTAGGGGATTTATATCTCGTATTGAAGGTTATGGATAATCACTGAAGAAATTTAAGGAGAAACTTATTACAAAAAGATGATTCTAGCATTAAAGGAGTCGGGAGTGGAGAAAATCCAATGAGTAATTATTCTCTCATTCTGTTTAACTTTAATCCAATATCTCCTTCTCATATGCACTGCCTTGCCTTAGTTCATACATACTCTGCTGTATTTGGCTGTAAATTTCCCTGCTTTTGGAGATTCTCTGTGGTCTGGACCAGAGATCAGCAAATGTTTTCTTTAAAAGACCAGATGGTAAATATTTTTGGGTTTATAGGCCTTAAAATCACTGTCACGATTACTAAACTCTGTAGCATAAAAGCAGCCATAGATAATGCATAAAAGAACGAGTGTGGCTGTGCTCCAACAAAACTTTATTTAAGGGCACCAAAATTTGAATTTCATGTAATTTTCATATTTCATGAAATACTACTTTCCACTCTTTTAAAAATGTAAAAAACATTCTTGGTTCTTGAGTGGTAAATAAATCCTAGCCAGAGGCCTGTTTTCGTATGGTCCATGATATATACACAATAAAGTCTGATAAGCACTGATCTTACAATTTATAATTTATTTATTTTCATTATTTATAGAAACATATCATTTTAAAGTAAACCTATACATACGCCTACTTGCCTACTAAATTTTTATTACCAGTTTTATTGAGTTAAAATTCGGATACCATACAATTCAAAGAGTGTACCATTCAATGTTTTTTCAGTATATTCACAGAGTTACACATCCATCATCAAAATCAATTTTAGATTATTTTTATCACACACCCCCCCCATTAGCAATCACTCTCCATTCTCCCCCATACCCCCAATCATAGGCAATCACTCATTGGAGGTCACTGTATATTTGCCTATTCTCTACATTTCATATAAATACAATCATACAATATGTCATATTTTGTGACAGGCTTCTTTCCATAGTCATAATGTTTTCAAGTCCATCCACATTGTAGCAAGTATTTTTATTTCACTCCTTTATATGACTAAATACTATTCCATTGTATGGAAATCTTACATCTTATATACCATTCATCAGCTGGGCATTTGGGTTGTTTCTGCTTTTTGGCTATGAAGAAAAATGCTGCTATGAAAATTCATGTTCAAGATTTTGTGTGGACCTAGGTTTTTCAATTCCCTTTGGCATAACCCTACTTTTTCCTGGAGCTCAGCTATGGGCCATCAGGCATCTCTCCCTTGGCATCTTCTCCTTGAGCCTCTCAGGACTTCTCTGTCTTTCTGCAGCTCTAGGCGAACCTGGAGTCCTCTCTCTCACATGGCAGGGTAAAGATGGCGGCGGCTCTCTTTTTTCTGTGTTCCTTTTTGTGTCTCCGTTTACATAAGACTCCAAAAAAGGGGCAGAAACCCAACTTGCCTCACTGACAAGTCTAATCAAGTGATCTAATCAAGGTCTCTTAACTGAATCTAATGCAATCAAAGAGTTTCACACCCACAGGAAGAGATTAGTTCGAAAACATCATCTTTGCTGATATTCACAAAATTCAAACTGTCACACCAGGTAAACCTATTTTGAACATATGAATTCCAGATCTGTAAGATAATAAATATATGTTGTTTTAAGCCAGTAAATTTGTGATAATATTCATCCCAGCAGCAACAGGAAACTAGTACAGATTTGATAGGGGTTATGTTCCATGTGTAGATTTGTTTGGGTAGTATTACCATCTGAACTATAGGATTAGAAGCCAAGCTCTAGGTGCTGGGTGTGCTGGCATCATTGCTTCTAGCCCCTCTGAGTGACAGCAAGGAAATGTATATGTGTGTACTAAGCCATGTATATATACACATCTATTAATATCCCTCTATGCAACCATCTCTGCCTGTGTTAAGCTAAACCTGAGCTCATATTGATGTGTCCATACCTCATCCATTGTCACGTGGAGCATTTGTCTCCCATTGCTCATCTGTAAATCCCACTCCAACAATGAGAAACCTGGTTTTTACCACCACCATCCATTGCTTAGTTGTATAATTCCAGGATACATGTACAGTTTTCTTCAGAATTGTTAACCTATTCCCCTGTGAGAAACAAATGTATCCATTAGATTAACTGCTTACTTACATTTATTTTTGCCTTTAGTCTTGCAGCCTGCTCTCCTTTCCAAAGTTACTTTTGGAAAGCAACTTTTACCCCACCACCTTCATGAGGGTGTTTCAAACATTTGTGAAAGACTGAAATTCTTTCTTCACATTTTGCCTTCCATCCTGCATATACATATTTCTGACTGAGAGTCATTTGGCTGTTACTGATTTATTCAAAAGGACAGCCTAGTTAAGAATGGTAAATGCCAAGGTTTTGCTGATTTGGCTTCACACTTATAAATACTAGTGATTCTGACTACTTTATATACCTAAATAAAAGACACCATTAGTGATTTTTAACTTAGTTATAAGTATAATCATTCAGGTTACCTTGCAGTACAAATGTTCCATCTTAAAGATGCAGTAAGACTCAGATGCATAAAGTATTAACATCACCATAAATTCATTACAAATCCAGACTAGCATTCAGGCCCTTGGTTTCCTAGGAAGAATATTTTTTTCACTTTTCTTTCCTATATACCCTCAAATATAATTATTTTAATAAACATACGAGTAATATTCTCTAATCTTATTCTTTTCAGATTTTAAAATTTTCTAGAATACCTAGAGAAGAAGGAATAACAAGCTGAAATAAGCAAGGACTTGATTCCTCAGTGGTTTTAATGACACAGTAGAATGCTGAATCAAAGTGAATTAGCCCAGGGAAAACTTTGTCTTCTGTCTTTGGCATTTATCCAGGAGATTCCCTGAAGCATGACCTGACATTCACTGCTGGTAAGAATACTTCTTACAAAAGAGCTCTAATCTTGCCAGCTTCTGCATTGCCAGAAAACTCTAAAAAGTCCCATATTCCAGCATTCATTTATTTAAACTTTCAATTTAAATGTGAGTTTTTCTTAATTGGTTCTCCACAGACTTTGTATCCATCATTCATGCTGTAGTTCTGTATGGGTCTCATTAATTAATCTTCAGCACAATCATGAAGTATATAATATTACTCAACATCCCTTTTGGTTGGAAACTATTAAACAGCATCACTTCAGAGCAACTGGCAGCACTTACGTCATGTTATTCGATACCGTCTCCTTCCAGGAAAGAAGAAAACAAAAGGCAATTATCTTTGCCCTGACACATCCAAAAAGGAAAATAGTATGGAACTATTAGAGGAATCAAGAACTGCATAAATCACCTTAAACAAATCATCTGCATGTCTATAATTATTCCTCTTTTGTTATCAGACCTTTCTAAGGGTTATGGTCTATTGGTTTTGTACACTTATTTTCTGTGTGTGTGTATTCCTCTGAGTGAAGAGGAAATTATATTGTAAATTATATTATTTACTGCAGAGTCTGAACCATCATAGAACACCAGGTGTTATTGAAAAGTCCATAGATTTCTTTCCAGTATTTATTTAGTAAGTGGACTTCATCTTTGATTCTATTCTCCCTTCACTCTCCTATCCACTAGCCAATTGCTTTCACTGCTTTATTGATTTTTTTTATTTTTTTTTAATTTTTTTTTTATTCTGGCTCCTTCATCTAAATCCTCTTAGTCAGCTCTAGTTTATAAATGCATCTCATACCTTGGACTCATCGGGCCATGGCCCCCAGCCGGGGTTCTCAGAAGGGTGTTACCTATCTGAAGCTCCTGAAATCCTCCCTTATTTAGAAACCTAACAGTCAGTTAATGCATTGTGCCAGCCAATCGGGAAGGAGCACAAATATTTACTGAGTCTCAGCTCCTGCAACGTAAAGCAATCATCACAAGAGAACATAATGAGTTTCCCACACCATAATAAGGTCACATGCTGTCCCTAGGACTCTCTGTCTTTCCTTCCTTTGAATCCTCACTTAACTGCCAAATTTGCACTTGGAGAGGGCTAAGCCTATATTTTACGTCTGGTATACTTTACTGAGTGGCTTTGGACAAGTCTGTTAACCAATAGTCATCTATTAAATTAGAATTATTATGGCACTTCATAGTCTTATATATGTATTTTTTAATTAGAAAAGTGGCTTTACAGAACAATCATGCATCCTCATAGGGTTATTCTGAGGATAAGATAAGATTATACATGTGAGCGTATAAAAGCACTCAAATTAGTATTGTTATTGCCATTTTAGAGTACCAAATTGATGCTCAAAAGGTACAATGAACTGAATGAAATCATGTCATTGATAAGTAGCGCTCAGGTCTCTGATTCCAAAGCATGCTGCTTCTAATTACTGTCTGACGCTGCCCATTCTACAAACTAGTGACTAAAGGGGGATCTTTTACATTGCAAAGACTGGGCAGACATTCCTTGTACCTTAACGGCACAAACCTTTGCATGCCTAGTATTTTTTATGTTGTGTAGTATTGCGCACACACCTGATGACATCTAAATCCATCTGAATCTGAAGGTGAGCTGAGGCTTTGCATAGTAAGTGCACGGTTACCAGCAGGGCATTGGAGTGGATGCCGTTTTAAGTGAGTAACCTACAGTTAGGGAACCAAGAGGGATGAAATTTGCCTGGGTGGGGAAAAAAAAAAAGCCTTACAGCAGTGACTCTCAACTGTAGTGTGCATCGGAATCACTGCAGGGCTTGTTAAAATACGGGGTTCTGGACCCCGGCCCAGAGTTTTTGACTCATAATTTGCCTTACTGAAATGTTTCCAAGTGACACTGAGACTGCTGGCCCATGGACCATACTGTGAGGACCTCCTCCCTAGAAGACGAATTTGAGGGTAGCTGGTTTTCTAGCTTATCTTCATTATCACACTAGTTATTCAAAGTTAATGAGAACACTAAGCATCCAGGTGCATGTAAACTGTGTTCAATGGAAAATGATGGCAAGGAGTATTAAACACTGTAAATTTTTTGATGGCGTCTTAAAAATAGCTCCAAATTGATAAAACCAAATGCGACCATTGGCATCTTTGTAGCATTTTCATCTTTAATTTGAGCAGAAAATTAATATTGTACCATGCCATGACAGTTCTGAGAAATGCAATAGCTTTTTGCTTTTTGTTTTTGCCTAAGGACTTAGAATTTGCTGGCCTTAAGCAGAACAAAGGTAAATCCATCACCACGAGGTCTTTTACAAATAAATGAGTAATTTCATTGGTTAATTAAAGGAAGAACAGTAACAGCCGGTAAGAGCTATTAATAAGTGTAACCTTTTTTTTCTTAAGGATGTTTGAATTTTATAAATGAATTTCTCACTGGGAGCCAAGCTGAGCCAGGCAAGACTTTGGCTGGTAATGGCACTCCTCAAGAATAAAGTGCTGGTTTCATAGTTTAGTATTCATTTAAGAGGAGACTTTTGAAATCTAAGCTGAATTTAGTTTCTTAGTTGGCCACTATAAACTCAAAACTTATGTTCTTACCATAATTTGGTAGGAAAACCAAATATATTTTTGTAGTATAATCACTAGAAAGTTTATTAATTTTCTGTGTGATCTTTGATCCAGGCCCTGAAATTTATCCCATATTAATTAGGTTAGACTGTGGTATCATATTCAGTAAGTGCATTTGGTTGGTAGGAATTGCACAAACATTTATTTTAAATGATTTGAGCTTAATCCATTTAATCATTTCCAATTCAGAGGCTTGGTTTATGATATAATGGAAATGGGAAGTATTATAGATTTTTACTCTGCCTCTACTTACCATTGGGCACTCTTTATTGTTAGAAGAGGGAACTTCTCATCAAAGATAATGAGTCCAATATTTCTCTCACTCCTTATATTACTTATTTGATTACATAATATTTTCATTACCAAATCTACCACATGATGGCTACCATGTACATGATGATTTTTAGTTTAACATCTGTAACCTCTCTTACAATTTTTATTCTCATTCATTTTGTTCTTTTGTTCATTTTGTTCATGAGAATCCGCTACCATTTCAGAAGTTGAGTCCCTGATGTCTCACACTTGTATCTTTTCCCCTCTTCTTTATTCAGGTTTTAGTTTTTTCATTCTTAATGTAATATTGTCATTGTGATTAAAACATCTAGGTGTTCCTTTTAAAAGGACTTCTCATAGATTTCTATTAAAGTTTTTAAATACTTAAAAGCCATCTTTCTATTTGAATAAAGAGCTCTGGTCCCTTCTTCCAGTTTTTGTCAACAACCTGGGAAATATCAACATTTATCAAAAAGTATTGGGAGAGGTCCCAATATCGTTTTCCGTCTATGTAGCAAGACATTCTACATTTATGATTCTGCATGGGGCAGTAACTGCTAACCAAAGAGGGACCTTTTCCTAATTTTATAAAAAAGTGAAAGAGAAACTTTTCTTGCCAATTCTATGGTCAGAATGTACTTACCCTTTCATAAATCTAATTTAATAAGTTACGTACTATTTTTCTTATTTAGGTAATATTTTTCTTTAAATGGTTATTCACTGTCCAAAGCATTAAGTTATTTATGCGAATCAAATTTCTTTAAATATAAAATTTCATTGGTGCTTAAATATTCATAAAAGAATGCTTTGGTTATCTCAGAGAAGAGCTTTTTTAAAAAATCTTTTCTTGTAAGAACATATATACAACTCAAAATTTCTCATTATAAACACATTCAAGTGTACAATTCAGTAGTGTAATCATAATGACAATATTGTGCTATCATCACCAAATCCATTACCCCAACTTTTTCATCACTTCAAATAGAGAACAGCTTTTTGAGAAACCATCAATTTCAATGACTGCCATTTTGGGAACAAATTGGAAAATATAGACACTTTGAAAGGTGAAAATTTGTCATTTTCTAAAGGAAATAGGAGGAACAAACATGTTCTTTAAAAAAACAATCACATGTTTAGTTATAATAACCCTGCCTCTTACCCTCCTCCAGAAAAAAAAAATTAATTACTGAAACAAAATATTCAGTCCTCTAGATTAAATAGAAACTGTTTCAAACTAATTTTATATTGTATACTTTATGTGTGTAAAATAAACTTTAAATGTAATAATGTTCATTAATAACATAATTCCAATGTTTACTCAAAGTTAGTTTTGACTACTTCCCTTCTTTTCCAGCCACTTCAATTGTGTCCTCATTATTCTACAAATAAATTCTTTTTAGTGTGGCTTGTCATATCTGCTATAATACAGAATAAGTCATATCTAACATTATGCCAACAGATATTTCCATTCAGTCAAATTGAATAAAAATAAGGCATTTCTCACCTGAAAAGTATAAAAGTGGAATGGATTTTTATTATGCAAATGTAATCATTACCCTGACAATTGCAGGAAAGGAACTCCATAATTGTTGTATTTAATGACTTACATGGGAAGCTCATATTAAAATATAATACATATGAAAAAAATATTTTTATTTCAGTATCCAATAGAGGAATATAAGTATTTAAATTAGAATATAATAAAAGTTTGTAAATTTAGTTTCTTAGGAGAGTAGACTGTTTCATTTTCCCCTTTTTTCTTGTTCCTCCCTCAGTTTGAAAATGAAGGATTTATCTTCCTTTTTCAATTCCCAATTTATTGGTTTTTATGCTTTGATACAAATGTTTGATTACTAGTAGATCTTGGAGTTGAGACAGGTAGAGGAGGGTGGTGGGAAATCATTTAGTGTGCATGTGTGTTTGGGTTTGTGTGCATGTAAATGTGTGTGAGCATGTGTGTGTGCCTTCCTAAGCAGGTTGCATTAGCGTGTGTGTGTGTGTGTGTGTGTGTGTGTGTGTGAGAGAGAGTATGCATTTCCTGGCAGCAAGTGATCAAATAGTCTCATTCTCCAAGCAGGTCAGCCTTGTTTAGTTCTAGTCCTCGAAGTTCTCTAAGGTACGGCAAGTTACCCTGCCCAGGAATGTGACTTGTGGATATATGGAATGTGATATATTACACAATACACATACGGTTAGAATCTTCATCCTTCAGTCACTTAAAAGAACTTAAAATCATTGGGGAGGAAAAACATTTGGCTAAAACGCAAAGTGATTATTTGTGGTTCTACAGCTTTTGGCGTATCACTAAACTACAGCAGTTATATAATTTTACAGTCAGATTTGCAAAATATCACCTTTTTGACAGATTTTCATTTTTGAATACCCACTTTGTTTTAGGTAATTTATTTTCAATACCTACTTGTGTATTTTAAAGTCATGCAATCAATTTTATTTGATATTTAAGAGTGTACTGCCTAGTCCCTTATGGAAATTTTTGAGGTAGGTTGGAGTAAAAGTTCGTAGGGCAATTTCATATTTGTGCCCATTAATACTTTGATATACTGAAGCACACACATATGTACACAGTGTGGTCTTGCCTTATGGCATTCTAAGTAGGCTGTAATCCCCATAACTAACAAAGGTATTTAGGAAGACGATTTAAAGTGTGATAAATTAAATTACAGTACCATTCTAAGTAGTTTATTTATAAAGCCAAGGGCCCCCAGTCTATGATGTAAACAGTTTTCACATATCTTAACCATTAGGCTCAAAATAAGTGTAGAAGCCCAGGCCTCGCCAGTAACACGCAAACAAGTCGGCAATTCTTGTAATTTTGGGTCCTAAATTAGTTGGGAATCTGAATGCCTTTCTTCCATCTCTGCTTGAGTTCTGCTCATCTCGCAGCCTGTCTACTTGCACATAGAATTGCTGGTCACTGGGCATGCACACATTTGAAATGAGCTTTCAAAATTGGTTGTTCCCTGTTATACCATCTTCAGCAATGTATCTGAGTTACACTTCTTTTTGAAAAGATCATTTTAGTTTTTCTAGGTTCTTTTCATTTCCCTGTAAACTTTAGAATCACCTTGTCATTTTTGCTAAAAAAGCCTGCTAGGATTTTGATTATGATAGTGTTAAATCTATATATCAATTTGGAAAGAATTATGTTCCTAATTCATCACTGTGGTGTATTTCTCCAATTATTTAGGTCTCCTTTAATGTCTCTCAGAGATGTTTTGTAGTTTTCAGGTCAAAAGTCTTTCCTGACTTTTTTTTTTTCTTTTTCTAAGTGCTTTATCTTTCATGCTATTGTAAGAGGTGGTACTTTTTTTTAATTGTCTTTTCAAATTGTCTGTTTTTAGTATATAGAGATGCAGTTATTTTTGTACAGTAATCTTATGTTCAATATAATTAGCTTACTAGCTCTGTTTGGTTTTTTTGGAGAGCCCTTGGAATTTTTAAATATGCTATCATGTCATCTGCAATTATGACAACCCTTTCCAGTCCCTTCTATTAATTTCTTTGCCTCATTTTCAGTCTAGGGGGCTACCTCCTGACTATGCTGAGAGCACTCGTCCTTCTCTTGTACCTGGTCTAGGGGAAAAGCATTCAGTCTTCAACCATTAAATAGGATGCTAGCTATACATTTTTCCTCAATACTTTTATCAGATTGAGAAAGTTTTCTTCTATTTATATTTTTCTTTGAGTTTTTATCCTGAATGAGTGTTGAATTTTGCCAGTTGCTTGCATTTTCTGCATGTATTTAAATATGATTTTTCTTTTTCATTTTATCATATTAATGTTGTGAATTATATGAATGGATTTTAAATTTTAAGGCAGCCTTTCATTCCTGGGATAAATCCATTTTATCCATCAATCTACCTATCATCTCTCTCTCTATCCATCTGTCTATATATGTATGTTTGCTTATATTTGGTCAAAAATTGTTTATTTTCATGAGGGCTATTGGTCTAAAATTATTTTCTTGAAATATTCTAATGAAGCTTTGGTTGCTGCTGGCATTAAAAACAAAAGTAGTTCCCACTTCCAGTACTTTGTAAAGGATTTTGTATAAAATGGTTATTCTTTATTAAATATCTAGTAGAATTCACAAGTGAGACCATCTGGTTTGGAGTTTGATTTGAGGGAAATTTATAATTATAATTTCAATTCCTTTAATAGATATACGAATGTTCAGATTTTTCATTTCCTCTTGATTGTATCGGAGGTCATGCTATGTGTTTCCCGCAGTCCCACTCCAGAAGTCATATAATGTCAGGCCCAGCCTCTGCATAGCTAAGCTTGCCTACTTAGCAAAAGGCACATCTTAACACTTTTAATCAGTACGTGTATGTGTGTAATACTTTTAGGCATAATTAATATCATGTTCCCCAAAAACATTTTATCCTATGGTATTTGCATTCATCAATGACAATGCTCCTTGCCATAACTGATTATTACATTGAGTTTTTAAAAATGGGGATTATCTAGTTATAAGAACTCTTCAAAATTTTTATCTTATATTTTTTTCTGTAAGGAAAAGCTTTTCCAATTCATCTGATATTAGATAAACAATAGACAGAAAGACATTTAGATAGATAGATAGATAGGCAGGCAGATAGGTGGATGGATGGATAGACAGATGGATAGAAAGATAGACAGACAGACAGATAGATATATAGATATAGATATGTATGCCTATGTGGCCTCCAAAACTTTCAGACAATAACAACATCAGCATTTATGGACTGCTAATTTTTGTGCCAAGCACTGGGCTAAGTGCTTTATAGGTATTAGCTCATCCAGTTATTGCAACAACTCCTAGGAGTTATTTTTGGAATACAGAGTGTCATTAATCGGGTAGGTTGGGGGGAAAATACATCAAATGTAAGATATTGTCTATAGTTAGTAGTAATGTTTTGACGATACTCTTTCATAGTTTGTAACAACTGTTTCACAACAATGCAAGGTGTTGGTGGTGTAATAATGTATGGAAGCCCTGCATGATGATATGTTTAGGAAGTTCACAACTTAATGCTAAACACTTATTGTTTATGGGTGTTCATGTATGAATGATAAACTTAAATTTTAAAAAAGTTTTTAAAAATCCATTTTGTAGTCAGTAGAAGTGAAGGCTAGTAAGAGTTATTAGCTTGTCTACAGTACCACTGTTAAGTGGCAGTTTTAACCCAGGTCTCTGGTTTTACTGTATCTGTCTCAGAGTGGCTCTATTCTCTAAAATAGGGTTGGTTTTTTTTTTGGTAACCATAAGAAAATAAGGTACTTAAGTCTATACACAAATTCAGGGATATCAGATAGTAAATACACAAGGGGCTAATTGAATGTTTCCGATGTAGACATCTTCAAGGGCTGACTCTCCTCCGTGAGGCTAGTTTGTAGTGACCAGTAAACAAAATCTGAAACAGCAAGTTTGCATCACACTCACCTGCCCTACTTCCTGAGCACTGCTCTGGGAATCCAGTTGTTCTTGTGTAAATATTATCTCTCTCTGAATTCCATGGTATATTACAGATGTCAACAGTTATTTTTTTGTTTTGTTTTGTTTGTTTCTCAGGTTTTAAAATTTTTATTGAATTATGTCATTCTTACATGAACGTACATAAACAATAAATGTATAGTAAAAGTTCTGAACTTACAAAACAGCCAAGCATAACATCATGCAGGACTCCCATACATCACCCCACCAACCACAGCTTGCATTGTTGTGAAACATTTGTCACAAAATATAAAAGACCCTCATTAAACTATTACAACTAACTATCATCCATATCTAACAGTTGGCGTATTTTTCCAGAAACTCACCCTATTGTTAACACCCGGTGTTAGTATTACAATTTGTTATAGTTCATGTGTTAACCACAGTCCATCATGAAATTTTGGATTCCAGAAAAAATATTTCAATACCTACACAGCTCTGAGTGATGGGCAATGTTATCCAAAATACTAAGGCACATGGCTAGGTTATCATGCAAATATCAACACCACAGGCACACCTTGATCTTAGGAATTATAACACAAGAACTTCTCCTGTAAAAAAAATGAAATACAAAATTCTTCCCCAAAATAAATGGAGATGTCACAGGAGAAGGACCAGTGGCAGTCTCCATGCCCTCATAATTAGCACAAGGTCTCTGAGGTCTGACGGAAGCCAGCATTTACCAAGAATTTTAATCCAGCCAAATAATCTGTGAATATAAAGAAAACATGTGACCCTTCTCAAGGAATACACCTAGAAGCCCTTCTTAGAACAAATAACTTAGCAATAAAATCAGGTCCACGAAACCATGAATCAGTCTGATTACCTGAAGAAGAGAGAATGTGTTGTAAAAAGGATTGTGAAAAGCATAGAATCCATTGATATTAAGGCTAAAACACTTCCGAGCAGAATGCAAAATAAATGCTATAAAACTTGATATGTAATAATAGGGCTAATAAAATATACTAACTGCTAAATATTTAGTGTTAAAACTGAAAAGTAAATTTGAAAATAATATTTTTATTAAATATAGCTTGTATTAAATATAGCTTTTATTAAATATATCCTATCTTTATAAAATTAATTCTGTCCATCCATCCGTCCATCCATCCATGCATCCATCCATGTCATGAAGAGAGAATTTGTATGGAATGTTGGTTATCTTAATAATAATGGTTAATAATAATGGTTATTTCTGTTTGGTGCCATTCTTTTTATCACATCCTTTCTTCTCTGTAGTTTTATTTAGTGTTTGAAATTTTTATAATTAGTATAGACATTATTTTTGTAAAACTTATCACATCATTATTCTTCATTATTCTTAAATTTGAACAATAATAGGGAGAGATACAGCCTATATATTCACATGTATTGATATAGTCACAGTAAATCATGATATTTTTGTTTTAAAAGGACTTTTAATAGTGATTCAATTCAGCTCCCTTATTTTACAGCAAAGAATAAGTTCAGTAAGCTATCCAATATCACAGAACTGCCTAGAACTCAATTGAATATATCCTAAATTAAATTCATTAAAATCATTATGCAGAAAAAAGAATATATGCATTAGCATACAAGAAAGGAGTATTTAAATCCTGGTCAAGTAATTATAAATGAAATGACTCGTAAGGAATGTTGCACTTTGATGCACAGATGTTCGGGTCTTGGAATTACTTCTGCCCTGTCCCTCTGACCTTGCCAGGGCCTTGTCTTCCTCGGAGCAGCTCTTTCATTCAGCCCTTCCTCCCCGGCTGAGCAGGGCCTCTACTCTCTGTCTCAGGGCACCCTGAGAATATCTGCCATGGCCCTTCCTTCAGGGATGTGAAATTATTTTTTGCATGTTGGCCTGACCCACTTGATTGCAAGTTCCTTCTAGTCAGGGTTCCTTCATGATCGTATTCCAATGAGTCTAGCTTAGTGCATATATTAAGCACCCTATGAATACTCACCAAACTGAATGAATAGTTGAATCTCTGCACACAACTAATTATTGAACACTTACTATGAGTAAGACATACTGATACTATGCCTTATTCCATTTTGTATAAAAATGCATGCATTTTATACAAATACACAAACTTCTATTCCTTTTCTGGTTTCACACTTTTTGAAAAAATAATAATGTATGCCCTCTCTGTAGCAAGCACAGCTCACAGATATCAGCAGTCACCTGGCCAAGATGCTGATGAGATCTTTTACAGGGGGAATTCTCTCTGCTTTTATATGATTTTTATAGCACTAGGTCTTAAAAGTATATTGACAGTATATTCCAGCATGCCCAAGTTCCATCACACATATGGCTTCCGGTAAAAATAAGCTCCTTAAAAAGCTTTTGGTATCTTTTTTATAGAGGAATGATTGAAGGATTTTTAAAAGGACTTGTATCTGAGTCAAGATTTAAAATAAAACTGTCATATTCCATTTGATTTTTATGATTGTGGCATATGAAAAATACTGTAAAGTTACAGGGCTATCATGATTTTATTGAAATACAAGGTACATAGGCTTTTTTTTTTTTTTTGCATGTGTTTTTTTTCTTGATCCAAACGGCTGTGTTTTGAGAATAGAAATGTTATTTTGATGTATGGGAACCTGCATGGAAACAAAGATAAATATGTAAAGTGTGAAGAGAAAGATGAGTCTTAAAGCAAGTTCTATAGCCTTCAGGTTACAACAGAGAGCACCGTGGACCTAGTGTCTAATTTTCAGTGTCATTTCTTTTAAGCAGGTTGCACATTACTTTTTCCCCAATAAAAATAGTTAAAATGTTTGAGTGCCTCAGAAGATTCATTTCTCTTTTGCTATATCCTCCTTTAATTTCTGGTATTCTTCACTGCCAGGTTTCTCCTGTTACTGCCCTTCTTTTCATCTACAGAATCCCGTCTCTCCATTTCCCATAGAGGTCAGCCTTCCCCATCCCACTCACCACTGCCTCCCATGCTCACACTGTCCTTGGTCCTTCTGGGCGGTTAGTTCCTAAAATGGAAACAGTAGGAGTGGCTACCACACGGTGATGTGTGTGAGGGTGCTTGACGTGGAAAAAATGTTAATAAGTGCAAATTGTTTTTAGCAGTAAAGCCAACTATGGGATCTCCTTGCTTCAAGTGTTTCCTCATCAAAACTATTCTGCACCCCCACTGCCAGTGCTAACCGTTCTAAACTACAGATGCAATCAAGGATTATTCACTGGCTGTCCATAAGAATTTTTAAAAGTCTAAGTTAAAACACTGAATTGTCATGCGAGCTGGCCATTCCACTGCCAAGTATATACCTAAAGAATGGAAAAGTGGGAGCTCAAACAGGTACTGGAACACCATTGTTTCTAGCAGCATTATTCATGATAGGCAAAAGGTGAAAACAACCAATGTTCATAAACAGAGGCGTGGATAGGCAAAATGTGGTGTGCGCATGCAATGGCATATCATTCGGCCGTAAAAAGCAGTGAGGTTCTGACACATGCTGAACATGAGTGAATCTTGAAGAAATGAAATAATCCACACGCAAAAGGACAAGTGTTGTATGATTCCATTTATATGAAGTATCTAGAATAAACAGATTTACAGTGACAGACTGTAGAGTGCAGGTTACCAATGGCTGGGATGGGGCGATGGGTACAGACTTTCTGTTTAGGGTGATGGAGGTGTTTTATTAGTGGATGGTGATGATGGCAGCACAACACTGTAAATGTAATTAATGCTGCTGAAGTATGCACTTAAAAGTGGTTAAAATAGCAAAATTTATGTTGTATTTGTTGCCACAGTTGAAAAATAAATAAATAAATAAAAAATACTTCTGTCAAGCATTTAATTACTTGTTGATCATATTCAGATCTTCCTGGCCAGAGAGGCAAATTGCTGGCACATAATTTATAAACTTAGATGTAATTTCTCAGTTTATAATTTTTAAAATTCCTTTTTTGAAATGTAGTACTAGTGTTTCTCTATGGAAATCCAAGAAAATATGGCTATTTATTTTTTATTTTTTCCTTTCTCATACATAAGGCATTAAAAATTCCATGTTTTGTTTTTGATACATATACTGTCCTGGAGATATTTGTCCTGGAATAAAGAGCTTTCC
Organism: Cabassous unicinctus; assembly: GCA_029593785.1. Classification (NCBI taxonomy): domain Eukaryota; kingdom Metazoa; phylum Chordata; class Mammalia; order Cingulata; family Chlamyphoridae; genus Cabassous; species Cabassous unicinctus. The sequence goes on along the minus strand of JAQZBX010008805.1, from coordinate 26,286 downwards.
TTATTCCATTGTGGAGATGTACCATAGTTTATCTAATAAATCTCTAATTGATATTGTTATTTCCAATATTTTTCTATTATCAGCAATCCTGCAAAGTATAATTTATGCACAAAATATTGTTATGAATGCAGACGTATCTAGGGTATGAATTCTGGAATGTAGGAAGGATGGTTCCAAGTTACATGTATATAAAAGTTCATTATCCTTCCTGTATTGATTTAACACACCATCTTTTTTATCAACTGTCTGGGCTTCCTATTCTGTCCTATTGGTCAGACTACTCTTGCCATTACTACACTGTTTTATTAATTGAGGAATTATTTTATTTCTTAATATTTGCTAGGGCTGCCTTTAACTTTTGCTCTTATTTTTCTGGGTTTTTCAGGCTATTCTTCATTTTACCGTAAGTTAAATAATGTAATTTGTCTCGTTCCAAAAGAGTAATTTGAGATTGCATAAAACATGTTAACTAACATGGGAGAATTGACCTTCTACCCACAATCATGGTGTGTCTTTGCATTAATTGCTAGTCTATGTCCTTCAAAGTGTTTTCTAATATTCCTTTTGTGGGTCTTGGCATTTCTTTTAAGTGTATTTCAAGGCTTCTGAACTATCAAGTGGCCATTGTAAATGGAGCCTTCTTTCCCATTATACTTTATAAGTGGCTGTTGTTTGTGTATTCAAGATTATGTTCTTCTGATAATTAATTTTACAATCTTATAGCTCAGGAAAATGAAGTCTCTTATGCCCTGGGTTTCCCAATATACATTCATTTCACATGCAAGTAGCTTTAGCTCTTACTTTCTAATATCTATATATTTCCTGCTCTTTTGTAATCGTGTTGGTTAATATTTCTAGGATCTCTAATTCTTAGTGCTGCTGGAGGGTATCCTCATTGTGATCCTGAATCTGATTATCTTGGTTAATACTTTCAGTATCATGTGAAGTAGGACTGGTGAGAGACGGCATATTCATTGTAATCCTGGCTTTGGCAGAAATTCCTTTAGTGCTTCTTTATTAAGTATATTGGTGGTTTGTGTATTGGGGGCGGGCATGGTAGAGGTTGTATTTATCCTGTTATATGCATATAGCATTACACCTTCCTTAACTCCCTTAGCTGTGTGTTTATTTGTGTTTCTATGCCCCCAAATTGTTTGCCCTTCAAAGGTAAGTATGACTTTTTTTCTTCTGTATTAAAGCATGGTGTTCTCCACATTGATGGCATTCATTTACTGTATAATTGGAATTATAAATTAAGCCTTTTAAAATTGCAGCCTACTGTCATTTGCTCTTATGCCCTGGAATAATGGCCAAGATGTAGAATATCTACTTGTATATGGTGTAAGAACTGATGCCCTTCAAAATGGCTGAATAATTGACTCAGGTTGAGAAATTAGCAGTGGGTGAGACCTATACATAGATAATGTATATTATCCACCAAGAATGCATACATGGTATATTAAAAAATTAAATAACTACAACTGCTAATCATTTGTGAAAGCCGTTTTATTGAAAATAAGTACTAAAGTGCTCTTGAAGCTGTTAGTCGCTTTCATTTAAGCTTGGAATAATTGTCAGTGGTTCTTTAGAAGTCTAAGGGATGAGTATATTCTTTCAACTGTATATATTGAGTCCTTATGGGAATGTAATGTGCTAGAAGCTGTTTGGCACACAAAGGTGTCTTTTCAACAAACGTGCACTGTAACAGGAGAAATACAACTTTCATATGCCCATTTGCAAAACAAAGTAGGATGTACTCATTGACATGTTTGGGTTTGTAGACCACAGGAATGTGAAGGCAGGCGTGCTTGAGCTTCCTTTCTTGAAAAGTGAGTATGGCATTGATAGGGAAAAGTGATCGGGTTGACCAGATGCTTGGACACCGGCATGCACAGGGGAATGGGAGGAGTGTTGGCGAGTAGTCTTGAGTCCTTATAAGGCTTAGTTTGAACAAAAAGAAGTGGGAAACAGGCCAAGAAGGTGGGATGGAGATGTGTGGAAGGCCTCATATGCCAAGCTTATGTGGTTAGGATTTCCCTGACAGGTAGCCAGAAGGTCACAGTGTGCCATGGAGTGGAGAAAATGTTAATGTGATTATTTTGATGCTAGTGTACAAAATAGTTTGGAATAGGAAGAAACCCAAGGTAGAAAGCCAATTTAGCAAACAATGGCAATAACTTAGTATTGTGCTACACTTAAGAGTAAGTGTCCCATTCTGTACACAGAGATCATTATATTGCCTACCTCACTGGGTTTTGGTGACGTTCAAACTATGGCAATATTTGAAATTGACTTAGAGCACTGGGAAACACAATAAGAACTTAAGGTGCTAGTTATTCAAAGCCAAGAGTGCTGCTGCTGCCTAATGGAAGTAACACCCAAAAGTTGCACCAAGAGAAAACTAAGTTAAAGCCTAAAATTAAAATAATACTAAAACAAATGTAGAGTCTCTAAGTTCAACTATGTAGCTCTAAACAGAAAGCAAGTACCTATCCTGATAGCAGCCAAACTTAAATTAGGGAAATGATAGAAATAAAAATTTAAAGTAGGTGAGAAACACTGTTTACTTTTTGCAAAAAAAAGAAAAAATTGGCTTTCTGAGTTACGCTTGCTTAAGATGTCTCATTTCAAGGTAGTTTTATACATTAGAAGTCAGTCATCCTTTAAGCTCTTTCTTCCCCAGGCTTTCACACTCCTGAAGCTTTCGTGTCTTTCTCGTGCTATGAGGCAAGAAGCTTCTGTTCAGCTAGTGAGCGAGGATTAAGGCCTCAGGCTGAAATGTACCCATGCTCTCAAATACCATTTAGTGAGAGCTTGACATTTTCTTTTACTCTTGACTTTTTCAAAAAAAAATCATTTATTACTGCAGGAGATTTGCATCCTTAAAGTGAAAGGACACAAAGCTTCTCCAAAGGGATATTTTCAAAACAGACTCGTCTGGGCAAGGACTTAGTTTTAACGTGGTACATGGATTAAAGAGTTCTTCATTGATTTAATCCCAGACAAAACCAGTATTGGCCTTAGTTTCCCGAGGATTTAGCTGGAGGAAAGTCAGTTATAAATCCTTTCTCTTTTCACTCTTTATAGACAGGTGTTTTTTTGTTTGTTTGTTTTTCTGTCTCATTTGCCACTTGGGATTGCAGGCATGAAATGTTGTAATTAATTCCTGAGTTTTCAGTGTATCAGAGTAAGTGGGTGATTCTCCTCCAATGGCTGCTTTCCATCTTTCTGAGAACAAGGACTTTCTTCCAGGTGGCTGTGGTACATTTCTCTGTGAGACAGGTGAGCAGAGAACAAGGGGGACAGGGTAAGTTTGAGGGAGGTTAAAGGGAGAGAAAATTCCCATACATGGATGAATTTAAAAAAAAATATATATATATATGCATCAATGTCAAAGAAGTACTGTGTTAATAATAGGGGGATATGGAAAAAATAAACCAAATTTACACTACAGACCATAATTAGTGGTTATAGTCTGATGATGTTATCTCATAATCTATAACAAATGTTCCACAACAATGTTGTGTTGGTGGAGGGGTGTTGTATGGGAATTCTGCACATTTGCATGATTGTTTTGTAAGTTCACAACTTCTCTAATTATATATATATCATTTTGTTCATATACATATATGAACAAACTGATGCATGCTCTCCTTGAGATCCATTTCTTTGTTTTCAGCAACCCCTGTTTTCCAGGCCCATGCTCTCATCCCTGGAGAAAGCAGACTGTTCCCCTATCTTGGTGTAAGTTTCCCCAACATTAAAATCAGTACATTTCTATCTTGCTTGCTTGAAGAGTCATATATCACCATACAGGTGGTATGAAGTAGTAGTGCAGATACAGTCTCAGGAGCCAGACTACCAGTGCTTTATTCCCATATCTGACAGTTATTGTCACATTTCCTTAACATTTCTGTGCCTCAGTTTCCTCAATTGTAACATTATGACAGCAATGTAAGCTAATTACATTGTTTTGTGGATGAAATTAGTTAAATATTTAAAACATTTAAACCCATACTTGGTTAGAGTAAATGTGAATTGATTAATTTATGCAAGAGTTTCTAAGTGATCCCTTTGCTCTGAGTCAGTCTGGGCATGGGGAGGATTACAAGGATATAGAAGGCCTGGCTTTTTCTCTGAAAGAGACGAAATCTAGTCAGGGAGATAAATCCTCAGAAGACAACAAGAAGCAAATGATAAGGGCAAGCCGAGGAAGGGGAAGTCACTTTGTCTGGTATGATCTAGGTAAATTTCATGAGAGAAGAAATATTTAAGATGGGCTTCAAAAGGTAGCTAGGCTTCTGGAGTCTGAATTGAAAAATATGGAAATTATTTGTAAAGAAAATTACACAAGTAAAGAATTGGAAGAGAATATATTCAAGGGTTAATGGTGAGTAAACCAAGATAATATGAGGATAGGATTTAATGGAAGAGTGACAAACAATGCTCCACGTGACTTTGGGATTAATTCATGGAGAGTCTTTTTTTTTTTAGTTAATTATTTTTAAAGAAGCTTTAGATTACATAAATGTTACTTAAAAAATTTAAGGGTATATTTATTAATCTGTGTTTAGTTTTTAGTTTTTTATTGTTTATATTTTCAATTATTAAATGTACAAAATAAAGTCAAAATATATAAGGGATTCCCATCTGGCCCGCTCCCTCCCCCTCCCACACTCTCCCACATCCACACCATCCCTCATTAGTGTGGTACATTTGTTCCAATTGATGAACACATACTGAGGCATTGCTACTAACAATGGACTACAGTTTACTTTATAGTTTACACTCTATCCTGCACAATTTTGTAGGTTATGACACAGTATGCAATGGCCTGTATCCATCACTGCAGTGTCATGCAGGACAACTTCATGGAGATTCTTGAATGACAATCATCAGAATTCAAATTTTGTTTTATAAACAGTGGGCAATTGTGGTGCATTGTTGCTGTTTTCGATTTGTGTGTGTGTTAGAATCTTTTTTTTTTTTTTTTTGATACATGACCAGAATTGTGCTTTAGGACATTTAATATAGCAATTGTTTTTAAATTGGATTGCAGTGAAACAAACTTGAAGGCAGAAAAATCAGCTGGGAGGTTATTAGAATAGTCTTTCTTAAAGTGAGATTTCATTAGATTTCAGCAGTGAAAATGGAAAGAAAGGAGGATGTGTAATGGATTTAGGATTAAACATTTTTGTCAACTAAAGTATAATTTATCCTCCAGCTGTTCTAAAATAGGATAATTTACTCATATGCCAATTTCATGGATAAGAGTGGAGGAAGAACAGATTTAGCCAGACAGGTAATCCATTTGGTTTGTGACATGTTGAATTTTAGTTGCTAGTGAATAGAGAAGAGAAAATAGAAAATAGTTGTTGAAAATTTAAGTCTAGATTTGGGTTTGCCAAGGATTTGAGTGAAAAATTAGGGTAAAAGAAAACAAGAGAAAGCAGAGAATATAATCAAATATGTTGGCAAATAAGATTAACTGTGAAGTAATTGTAAATTACTTAATTGTCCTTAATTATAAAGTGCTGTTAGATTATATAGATGAAAAAATCTTGGCTAAGAATGATGGGTCAAGGGTATGGAATTGTGGTGGAAGACAGTGATTAGGACTATTCAAAAACTTTGCTTTGTCTTGGTTTTTGTGTGAGAAAATAATTTCAGATTTTCTGGGAAAAATCTATGTAAATGCACTTAATTTTTTTCTTTATTAGACAAATTGTGGGTTTACAGAACAATCATGCATAAACTGCAGGATTCACATATACCCCCCCACCACCAACACCTTCCATTATTGTGGAGTATTTGTTATAATTGATGATAACACATTTTTGTAATAGTACTATTAACTAAAGTCCATGATTAAACTTAGGGTACACTGTTTGTGTAGTGTAGGTCCATGAATTTTTTTCTTCTCTTACCATACAGACAATCTAACACTTCCCCCTTTTTGATCATATTCAGATATATATTTCAGTGCTATTAATTACATTCACAATGTTATGCTACCGTCACCACCATCCATTACCAAAACACTTCCATCATTCCAAGTCGGAACCTTGTACATTTTAAGCCCTAACTTCCCATTCCCTATCCCTACCCCATCCCGTGGTAACCTATATTCTAGCTCCAGACTCTCAGTTTGCTTAGAGTCTAATTGTTTCAAAACAGTGAGATCATACAATATTTGTCCTTTTTTTGTCTGGCTTATTTCATTCAACATGATGTCTTCAAGGTTCAGCCGTGTTGTCACATGTATCACAACTTCATTCCTTTTTACAGCTGAAAAATATTCCATTGTATGTATTTACCACATTTTATCTATCCATTCATTGGTTGACTCGCAATTGCCAAAAGATGGAAGCAACCCAAGTGTACTTAAAATTTTCAATAGTGCTCACAAACACTTATTAAAGCAGTTTATACTTTCAAAGGCTGCTGAGGGAAGATGGAAAGGTGTGGGAGAAATTTTATCAACCCTTCAGAAAGTAGGAGAAGAGTAAAATAAGCATATTAAAAAGAGAAACAAACATAAAAGGAGATGATAAAATATTCAAATATAATAGTCACCACATAAATGTAAATGGATTATACATTCCTATTAATGAACAGTGAGGAATCATAAAATGTACAGCCATGAAGAAAATAATTGAAAAATGACCATGTTAAAATAAAAACCTCTACATGAAAAATTAAATCGTAAAGCATAAAGTCAAGCTATAAAACAGAAGTAATTTCTAATACATCTATCTGATAAAGGATTTACATCTAAAATATATAAAGAATTCCTGAAACTCAACAAGTGAAAAAACAATCAAAGCTAACCTTTACATCAATACAGACAAATCACAATCATATAAGTGGGAGTGAAAATTTGTTTCATAATGTTTTATATTATCCATGAAACAATAATAAATATTGCTAATCAAGGTGTCAAATTGTAATTGAAATATTGGAAGATATTGGAAGAGGAAAAAATGATGTGGGCAAAGGAGGCTTCAACTATATAAGCATATAATAGTTTATTTTAAAATAATGTAAATATTAGGTAAATATGACAAATTCTTAAGATTGTAGTTAACCAGTATTCCCTATTAAATGTTTGTGTGCCTCTGTATTTTTAATATTTAATAATCTAACAATAATTCAGACTAAATAAAAGATAAAGAAGGAATTAATAAAGCAAATACTAGGAGTGAATAACAGAAACAACCAAAAATACAGATGTATAATTTTTCAGACAAAATTGTCTCTTTGGAAAATCTAATAAAATGGACAAATGTTTGCCAGACTCTTAAAAAACTGGGAAGGGAGAAAAACTAAAGAAGATTCTGGAGAAGAAGGGACATGCTTACCAATATTGAGGACAGCTTAGGGGAAGCAGGTGTGGCTCAGTGGATGGAGCCCCCGTTTACCATATGGGAGGCCTGGGTTCGCGTCCCGAGGCCTCCTTGTGAGGGCACGCCAGCCTGAGCGGTGCGGTGGGCTGATGCAGCAACCTCATGGCAGGAAGCGGGTGTGGCGCAATGGATAGAGCACCCATTTACCATATGAGAGGCCCCGGGTTCGCTTCCCGGCGCCTCCTTTTGAGGGCAGGCCGGCTCGCGCAGCGCCGTGGGCTGATGCGGCAAGACCTCACAGCAAGGGGGAGATAAGCAGACACAGAGAAGACACGCAGCGAATGGACACAGCAGCACAAGCAGCAAGGGGGGGATAAATAAATAAAATAAATAAATCTTTAAAAAAAAAAAAAAGAGGACAGCTTAGCTAAAGTAATACAAAACATAATTTAAAACTTTATACCAGTATATTTGAAGAGTTAAAATAGATGGGTAATCATTCTTTTTATCTGTTGCCAATGTTTGCCCAAATGTTAATTTTCATTTGTAATTTGATAATTATTAATGGGGGTAAGCACCTTCTTACATTTATTGTGTTTTTCCTCTGAGAATTTTCATATCAAAATTTTGCCTATCTATCTTTCTTTTCTTCTTTCTCCTTGTTTTCCTATAGCCGCTTATATATTCAGGAGCGGAACCCTTTGCGCATGTGTGCGGAGGTGGTTACCCAGACATATATGTCTTCCACATCCTAGAAGCTTTACAAAGTCTAATCTCTTAAGCCTTTCCTTTATAACTGCTGGCTTTTGTCATTAAATTGACTTTATTTTCCTAGGCATTATAAACATTTCTCCAAATTTTCTCTGTGATATTTACACGCATATTGATGATTAGTTTGTCTTAAATTTAATTTTATACATTGTATGAGGAAGAGATTGAAATTCTTACCTCTTCCAAATGAATTGTCAGTTGTCCTGATTCTAGTTCAAAAAGTCAGTTCACTTTTTATTAATACCTATTTGATCACAGAAAATTCTCATACATTCATGGGCCTTCTCCCCGCCCTTTATTACTTTCATTGAAATGTTTGTCAAAAACAGGCTGTTTAAATTCTTGTGTTACATGACAACATATAACATATGTTAGGGGCCCTTTCTGACTTTTTCAAGCATCCCTTCTCTACCTTTGAACATCTGCACTATATATTGACAAGCTTTAATAAAAATCTCAGTTGGATTTTTTATTAGAATGGCATTGAATTTGTGATTTAAATGGGATGATATTGATATAATTAAAATATTTTTATTCTGTGAAATCATGATGTTATCAGCCATATATTCAAAATTCCTTTTATGTTCTTTGTTAAAGACATATAATTTTATTGTCCCATGATTCTTGTTTATTTCATTCTTGGTCTTTGCAATTTTATTGCTTTTAGTTATGGGCCTTTTACCTATTTTATTTCCTAAATTGACCTTGCTGCTACATTGGAAAAGTATTGATATATTTTGACTTTACTTTAAAAAATATTGCCCAGAATCTATCAGTTTTAATAGTATATCAGTTTATTTTCTTGGACTTTTTTCTTTTATACAATCATGTCTAAAATATTTTAATTACTTTGCAATATTTCAATACATATAATATATAATGTTCAATAATTAAAATATAAAAATTTTATATTTTTATTGTTGGATAGACCTCTGGGAGAATGGCAAATGGATAATAGCAGACATATCAGGCATTTTTGTTTTGTTCTTGACCTTGATGGGTTTGCCTTTAGTATGATCTTTAACACTAATTAACCACTACAAATTAAGGATGGTTTTTACCATTGTGAGACTGTTTGCTTTGGAATGATTTTCAATTTTATCAGATGCTTGTTCAATATGTACTGCAATAATATAGCTTTATCCTAGAATCTCAAAATGTACTGAATTACTTGAGAAAACATCTTACATCCCTGAACTACACCCTCCTTCATCAGATTATTGTATTCTTTTTAAAAATGCTATTTCTAATAATGCTAATATTTTGTTTAGCATCTAATACTTTGTCAGATTTTCTTGAAATGTTTAATTATTCTTAGTGCCTTATTATTATTATTTGTATATATATAATTATTTGTATAATTAGTACCTTATTACTTTTGATGTGGACTTCCAGTAGCTATTGAATGGAATATTGAGTAGTACACATCCTTGATTTTCCCCCAGTATTACCCTAAAGGTTTTCCATAGTTTTGATAATTATCCTTTGCTACACTCAAAAAGTTCCCTTCAATTTCTGGTTTATTAAGATTTATCATGGACGAGTGTTGAGGTTGATCAAGTATTCATCTGGTTTCTTACAGTGAACATATTTATTAAGCACCTATTATGAAGAGGGACTGTTCTGGGCTGGAGATAAAGCTGTTAACAAAATAGACCATGACCTCAGCTTTCAAATAATTGCATTTTAGTGTGTCTATTAAAATGATCAGAAAATTAATTTTTTGCCCTTAATCTTATAAAGAGTATCACATACTTAGATTTTTCCCTAACGCTGAACTAGTCTTGTATTCTTGAAATAGCTATTATTCAAATTACTGAATTCTATTTGTTAACATTTTATTAGGATTTTTGTTTCATTGTTTATATATTGCTTATCTCCACCTGTTTTGATATATTGAATATACCACACTTATAAAATGATACTTCTGTTTAATCATTCATTTTCTTTCATGTTCAATTGTTTACCAAATTTGGTAGTTCAGTTTTACTGTTCGTTATATTTTTGACAGACTGCCTCTGAATACATGGTAGGATTGCACTTACTGTATACCCTGATAGTTTGTTGGAACCAAATGACCATTCATCCAATGAGAGCTGAAGTTTGTAGGTCTTTCTGGACAAGAGTATTTAATTGAGGTAAGAAAGCCACAACAGCTCTCTTTTTCCCTCCAGCACAGTAACCAGAAACCTTGCTCATTCTGAATATGATGCATAAAGGAGAAATAAACCTTTATTGTTTAAGCCACCAAGATTTGAAGGTTGTTTATTATTGCAGGGTAATTCAGTCTAATTTTACTGATACACAAAATATTTCTATTTCTTGAGCCAGTTTTAGTTTCAATCTTTTTAACTTTTAATGAGCGAATTTAATTTTTTTTTTTTTAAGATTTATTTATTTTATTTTATTTATCCCCCCCTTGCTGCTTGTGCTGCTGTGTCCATTCGCTGCGTGTCTTCTCTGTGTCTGCTTATCTCCCCCTTGCTGTGAGGTCTTGCCGCATCAGCCCACAGCGCAGCGTGAGCAGGCCTGCCCTCACAAGGAGGCCCCGGGAAGCGAGCCCGGGGCCTCTCATATGGTAAACGGGTACTCTATCCACCGAGCCACACCCGCTTCTTGCCGAGAGGTTGCTGCATCAGCCCACCGCACCGCTCAGGCCGGCGTGCCCTCACAAGGAGGCCTCCGGACGTGAACCCGGGGCCTCCCATATGGTAAACGGGGGCTCTATCCACTGAGCCACACCCGCTTCCCTTAATTTTGTTTTTAAGTATCGTTTTATCTGCCTTGAACACATTTATTGGGTGGTACATTTACTGCCATGTATTTCCAAATATTTTATAATTTCTATTGTGATTTTTTAAATTTAATTTTTTAAAAATTTTAGAAGATACTTAGATTACACAAATGTCAATGTCACATAAAAAATATCAGGGATGTGATATATGTCTTTAACACACCAATCACTTGTAATAACAACTTTTATTCTTGAATTCTAATTTAATTGAATAGTGTTCAGAGAATGTGTTGTATAATTTATGAACTTTTAATTATATTTTGATTTCTTGGTATGGGTCTTTTAGATAAATGTCCCATAATTATTGAAAAGAATTCATATACTGTAATTTTGCAGTGGGTGACTTAAATATTCTGGAACAAGATTTGGAATATTTAACCAGTAGCATGGGATGACAACCAGTGGAATAAACATTGTTTGTAAACAACCCATATGTTTGTAACCATCCAGTGTTAGAATGGTATCAGTCCCATTACCTGTGTGTTGTATATGTATGTACAGAGAGAGAAAGAGAAAAAGATAGGGAGATAGAATGTATGGCACTTTGTATTATCCAAAGATGACTACACAATAGTTTCATGCTCTTTGGACAATGTGACTTTGATATTCATAAAAGGCAACACAGCATCCACCTGGCCGCTGGCATACTCTCCAAGAGGCCATCACCTGCCACAGAGGCAGTCCAACTACCCTCAGGCTGTCATACTTCCAAGAAGTCCAAACAAGCCCAGGCAAGGAGACCTACACAGTGGTCTTGTCGATCTCCAGACACCTCAGCCCTGCCTCCCCCATTCAAGTTCCTACCACCGTGTGACTGGAACTTCATGAAAGACCTCAAGCAAGCCATGCCCAGCTGAGCCTTTCCCATATTCCTGACTCACAGACATTGTGAGAGAAGATAAAGGATTGTCATGGTTTTAAGCCATTATATTTTTGGATATTGGTTACTCAGCAATAGATAGCCAGAACAGATGTGAAAATAAGTTTTGTTTAAAGGTTATATCCTCACTAATTCTTTGTCTGCTAGATCTTTCAACTTCTGAGAGAGGTGTAGCCTGGTAATTTTCTTCCTTTATGGGATTTCTTTTATTGTGGCTATATATTATTGCTAAAATCTGGCTATTATCTTGTTTTTGAAAATGTAGTCTTTATGTGATTTATTTGGGAAACTATTTACATTTTGTGGCATTGTACATACTCATTTCACAATAAAATACAAGTATGACACTTTTTTACTAGAATATTAGTTCCATGAGGCCAGGAATTTTTGTTTGTTTTATTCACTGATACTACAAAAGTACCTGGTATATAATAAGAACTTGATCAAAATATATTAAATGAATGAATATATTTGAGCAATGTAGAATGACTATATTTTTGTATAAAGACAAATTTGCTAAGTGCATCACTAGAATCCTTTATACTTTTCCTTTCATCTGTGCCTCCTGCAAATTTGGGTTCTATGGGATTAGATGGGCATTCTTCAGGGCACTTGGGGACCTAACTCCCTGGGGATGGAGGCCTCTTTTCTACTCTGGCAGCCCAAAATCACCCAAGGCATAGTGCTCCTGCTATATTGTTTTCAAGTACTTGTCTTCTCTTGGACCCCTCACATTATTTACAGAGCAGGTCTCCCCTCTCCAGCCAGAGTGCAGGCTAGGAAGCAGCCCCTTTACAAGTGGGGTCCACCCAAACCAGTTCCTGAGCTCTTTACTTAACCATTCTTCTAATTCTCTGTCCCT
>JAQZBX010008805.1:0-13533 GCA_029593785.1 Cabassous unicinctus | reverse complement strand
AAAACATATTTAATTATGAAGAAATCATTCATCTATGAACCATTTCACCAGTAACATTTCTTATTCTTCTTGAATCATGAGTAAGTCAATTTTTTAATATTATAGTTTTATAATCTTTGAATGTTTAGATAATAAATATCTTACAATATGCAATGCTATTAATATATCATTTATTGAAAATCTAGGTTCATATAGCAGATTACCTCATCAACTTCATAAAAGCTGAATGAATTATCATTCATTTCCCCCAGTATCCATCCCTATGCTTAACTAAATCAAGCAGACTATACTTTTTCTACTCCGAATATGAATGTAAAAATTTTGTCTATGTTTTCGTTATTAGCTCCAAATATCAATACACTTCAGACTTAAGAAATTAGTGCATACAATCAAAACCAATGGGTTTTGGACAATTTAAATGATTTCTTTGAACATCCTAGTTGTACATGCTCTATCTTAGAAATGGACTCATCTAACAAGAAAGTAGGTTTTTGTAAAAACAATAACCTGGAATGAGAAACAACATATTCTGAAATATGTTGTTGTATTTTATCGTGTAATCTCTGAGATTCCATAACACATTAGACAATTGAGGCTTTTTGAAAGCCTTTAAAACTTAATAAAATTCAATCTAGAGAAAAGGCTATCTTAGCATTTAGAAGAATTTATATTACAAATTGTTTAAAGAAATATTAAGAGGAGGTGCATACTCATAAATTTTTAAGATTAATGTTAATTGATGCCGACGTGATGTACATGTGTTGTAGTATATATCTAAGAAAGAGAATTTAGTGAGTATTGACTACTGACCCTATAAACTCTGGAATTTCCTTTAGCTTGTTATAAAATTTCATTTATAATTGAAATTAAAATTTTGTTAATTCCTTCCATTTATTAGCAAATCTGGCAGTGTTTTTATGGCCAACTGCAGTAAAACCAGTAACATCAGTTACCGTCATGCTTATTACATCAGTCAAAACTGTAGAATATGAACCTCATTTGAAACCAAGTGTCATTACAGTTAGAGAGGAATGAGGTGTGAGAGGCATTAAGTAATCCTATTTCAGTTTTAAATATTTCATTCCTGACAATTCATAAAGTATATACACTTAAAACAAGTCGACACACTAATTTGGAACAGAAATAATGGAAACTTGATATTTTACATATATTGGCATTTATAGTTTTAAGGAGGCAGAGAAAAAGCACTAAGTGGTGAATAGCAGGGGAGGAATCAACCGAGGAAGATGTGATGAGAATGTGACTATATAAAGGACACTGAAGATGATATTTTCACAAAAAGGGTGTACTTACTAGAGAAAAGTTATGTTAAAAGGTAGACTGAAAATATCCATCCAAATGAGCAGGAATGTTGCAATTTTTAACTTTGGCAAGAGTAGTTTTGGTAATGCAGATGTTTAAAATGTCACAAAAACTCATTATACCTAAAACTAAACTCCTAATTCCTTAGGTTTTCTGACAATCGCAAAAATGCCATCACTTGCTTAGTGATGTAGGTTTAAAACTTAGATATATCTTTAACTCATCTCTCTCCTTCAATCCTCATATTGAGTTATTTTGAAGTTCTAAATTCTTCCCATAATATTTTTCTTCCTGAGCTCACGTTTTCTCTCTGCACTGTCTTCCACACAGGCTAAGATGTAATCCCTTCTCTGGTGTTAAGGTATTGACTACATAATGGTTTTCTACTTCCAAAGTCATTGTTAACCCTGCTACTGGTCTAATATTCATTAAATATTTTCATCAGGCCACTTACTTAATAAAACTCCACAACTTTCATTTTCTGCATCAAATTAAATTTTCTTTGATCTTAAAGATCCTTTACTGTTTTCATTTTTACTCTTCAGTTCTTTCCTAGATGTAATTTTTGTTGTTACGGTTCTAAAATGCTCTCACTATGTCAGAGAGGCATCTCTGTTTTGTCTTTTGCCCGTAGATTTGGGGATGGTTTAGGAATGGAAAGGGAGGTGCTAAAGGTTACACGAAGATATGAAGTGCTGTGTGACTGAAAATATGGTTAACAAATTGAGGAAATAAGAAAATCAGAAGGTGAAGCAAACTTCATAGGGAATATTTTGAGCCTTCACTTAGCCATTGGCTTTCACTCAACTGACCCAGATGCCCAATGGAAGCTGGAGCACAGTGCTCTAGAATAATGTTGTGTTTTCCAGAATTGGGTCTTGGAACGACCACCCCTCCATTAACTGGGCTCATAAAATAAAAGGAGTGTTGGTATGTGGGGAATGCAACTTTACAGATTGCTGAGTCCCACTTCTAGAACTGACTGATCAAAATAAGACCCCAAAAATAAGAAAAATATTCTTATTTCAAAAAATAAATTTATATAGCGCCAAAGAATACTTTGATTTCAGAGAAAACAAAATCCAGAATATGGCATCAGAAGTCATGAGTCTTTCCTAGAGAGCAAAGAGAAAAGGATTCTTTCCTATCAGATCAGTATTCAACTATCTGATACAGGTAGCAGTAAGGGTGAATTGTTCTGTGATTGTTTCTGCAAACTTCTGTCTGCCTGGGTTACTGCCCAGCATATCTACTCAAGAACTAGTTTTCCTTCTCCTGACAATGACCACATTTTCACACCTTTGGCCTGAACTTGCTCTGTTGTGAAACATTATATTTCTACCTCTGACTTTAAGCTGTGTGCATTCTCTCCTGGTAGTCCATTCACGGCCTGGTAGGCATGCTCAGTAGAAAGAACTATATTTTGTCACGTGGAAATAAAAAAATATTTGATCTCCTCAAAAACTGATACTGGTTAAATATTTGGAATTGTCTTTTGCCCTTTATAAATTTCATAATTGTTTTGCTGGGTTTTTTTCATACAAATAGTAAACAAAAAAATGGAAACAGAAAAGTCTAATACATTCAATTTGGCCTTTCCAACCATAGAAATGAGAAAAATTGAAATACATCGATTGTTCTTTAAGCAATCTAAATATTTGTATTAACAAGGATGAATGATAAAATGCTCTTGAGTTACTAATACAAAGTTGGTGAGAACTTTCTACATTAAAAATTAACCTTAATTAAGAAGAAAGTAAATTTAGAATTTTTAAACTTTTTGAATCTGTGATTTATATTTAGATAGCTAAGTATTTATACATGGATATATACATATATATAAGTATATATGTATATATACTTATATTATTTTTGTAATCATGGAAACTGAAGTTAAAATCAAATAGGTAAATATATATCTATGCACATATGTATAAATATAGATGGATAGCCATGTGTACATCAAAAGATAGCAAGCCTCTGCTTCTCCTCATCAATCTCTTGCTTTCTACCTTTGCTACTTTCCATAACAGATTATATAATTTAAAACAGAAATGGCCAGGAAA
Organism: Cabassous unicinctus; assembly: GCA_029593785.1. Taxonomy (NCBI): domain Eukaryota; kingdom Metazoa; phylum Chordata; class Mammalia; order Cingulata; family Chlamyphoridae; genus Cabassous; species Cabassous unicinctus. Next base: position 10,144 of record JAQZBX010008805.1, on the reverse strand, counting down.
AATAAAAAAACACTAAATTTTTTTTTTTTTAAACCTTGAATAAGTGATGTGAATTTTACATCTTATGAGATACTAGCTAATGTTTTACTCTATTAGGTTAATATATAAATGTATTAAAACTTGTAAATATTGAAGAATATACATTTGCATTCCACAGCCCAGCTGTGTTCTCATTTGAAGAAATCTCCTTGGCTTTTATAACTGTGAACGCTCACACCAATTTTATAGTTATGTCTGGCTTGTTTTGTCAGTTGCTCTTGCATTTGTAAATATTTCTAATAAATTCAGAGGTGGAGAAAAACGTTTTGGGCTTTGTGCATCTCAAAGAGGCACTGCGTTTATTTCAGAGCACTCAGCAGCCGGTGAACAGTCAGGAGATCCCAGTGGGAACAAATGAGGACCCACAAGGAGGTAGCTAATCCTAACATGTGATCTCTCAGTCTGGCTTGGCCTGCCGAAGCCACAGAACTACAGAAGTTGTGATGACAGATGCAAATCTTACATTTCAGAGGGGACATGTAGCTAAAAAATCTAGACATTTAACAGAGGTCACCCTGAAATATATCCAGCCACCCAACTGATCTGGCACGTTCCTGGTCCCAAAATGGCTATTTTTAAAAACTTTTATTTCCTTTACAACTTGAAGTATTTTGTTTAAGCTAAAATCCTAAATTATTTAGGCCTCAATTTACTTAAGAACTTATATGTTAATATGCAGAAAGAGTTGATGCTACTTGGTATTCTGAATCTGCTTTTAACTTTAATGAATGACTCGCTTCTTAGATGCTTTTGGCTATATGCCAAAATGCAAGAGACTTCTTGGAGGAAAAATGCTGCATAACATGACAAATTGGTATTGTATTCCCAATGTTCCTTATGAGAATTGCCATGCGTGATGGTGAGGCTAATGTGTCAGGTCGGCCAGGTAATGGTGCCTCCCCACGTTCGCGTGAGAGAACGTTATAAGATCTCATACTATTTACAGATACCTCCTGTCGGTTCTGGTTCCCTTGAGAACCTTGACTTATACCCACGTTTAAAAGCTATTGTAGGAGAGGTCCTTGCAAAATACAGAAATGCACTATTTTATTGATTTAGTAATTACAGGATGTGAGATTTTTACTATGATACTGATGTAGTCGGGTAGCATGGACATCGATGAGGTATGGCACTACAGATTCTGTGGTAACGCTCACCCTATAAATTTGTCTAATGCGACTTGTCTTTTGTGTTTTCATCCTTTCCTAGTTCTACATCAGGTGTTGATTTTGAAAACTTTAACTTTAATTTGGGTGTTAAGTAGATGCGTCCACTCTTCTTGGTGGCAATTCTTTCCCTCATAAATGCAGTTTATTTCTTTACTCATCAAGCAGTTTGCTAATAAAATGAGAGTTTAATTATCTTTCTTTGGGGATATTTCAAGGAAAATTGATGAGTATGGAAGACAGACACTTTACCTGCTAGTCAGGGCATCCGGTCCTAGATCACTCATAATCTATATAGTTTAGTGAAACATTAATTTTTATGTAGATGAATTAAATTTATGGCTCTTTACTGCCTATCTAACCTGGGAAATGAATGCTTTTGTCTACTGTTTCTTCTATTAAAATGTGTTAATAGTTAAGATAGCAATAATCACTATATCCAGTTTCAATCATTTTTCATACATGTTGTGATATTTTGAAAATGTGATATTTTCTATATGGAAAATTTAGCTTACATGCAAACAGCCCCTCCACAATTTTCTAAAGAATTGTTTTGCACAAAAAGCAAACATCACAAATTTTCCTAAGGTTGCTTATTTCCCTAATGGTACGTACAGTTTAAGTTTCAATCACCTGCCTCTCTGAAATTCTGTTCTTAAGGACCAAGGTTCTGTTTTTCATGTACAGACAGCAGCCTTTCAAACATTTTCAGATATCCATATTGCTTGCCTGAAAAATGTTCATGGAATGTAAAATTGGTGAGAAACTGTAGTTCATCCCAATACTAAACGCCCTGCATAGAATAAAAGAATCCATGGGGAAAATGACGCAAAACAAAACACAAAATAAGAATAAAGCCTCTGTAGTAAAGCTGACTTGGAAAACTATATTCTTCCCCCCTCCTGATATATACAACACATATTTTAACAGTTTTGAGACACCCTGAGTTAAAAAAAAAAAAAACAACTTTGTTTAATCCAGCATATTACAAAATCATTTATACGTAGAATGTTGGTACTTAGCACATACAGTAGTGTCAAATGGGGTATTAGTCCCATATGGAGCACAGTTTAGAAGTGCTTGTTTAGGAAAATGTGAAGAAAATTGTAAGATTTATGGAGAACTAAGAATTATTTTAGCTCAGCTATTTGTTTTCCCTACTCCTATACTTTAACTGTTTCACACAGTAGATTTATTTTTGATGTTTTGTCTTACAAGTTGTAGCATTTAGTCTATATATGTATATTTAATTTACAAATTTAGACAAAATGGCAAGAAGGTAAAATTTTATTAGTGAAAGGTGAAATTGAATTTTTCCCCCCTGAGATGGCTCCCTTGTCTATTTGCTCATTGCTTTTGCTCGTTTTTTTTTTTATTATTGTTTTTGCTTGTTGTCTGCTCATTGCTTTTCCTCATTGTCTGTTTTTTTCTTTAGGAGGCACTGGGAACTGAACCTGGGACTTCCCATGTGGTCGGCGGGCACTCACCTGCCTGAGCCACATCCACTCCCTGCTTATTTGTTTTTGCTTTTTGCTGCTCATTGTTTTTTTCCCACTGTCTGATCATTGTTTTTGCTCAAGGTCTGCTCATTGTCTGTTTGTCTTCTTTAGCAGGCACCGGGAACCAAACCCGGGATCTCCCATGTAGAAGGTGGGCACTCAACTACCTGAGCCACATCCACTCCCTGCTTTTCTGTTTTTGCTCATTGTCTGCTTGTTGATTTGCTCATTGTTTTTTTTTTTAATCGTTGCCTTCTCATTGTTTTTGTTTGTTGTCTGCTTGCTGTTTTTCCTCGAGGTCTGCTCATTGTCTGTTCGTTGTTTATTTGTCTTCTTTAAGAGGCACCGGGAACTGAATCCAGGTCCTCCCATGTGGGAGGCAGGCACTCAACTGCATGAGCTATATCCACTCCCTGAAGTTGAAATTTTGAAGATTATTTTTCATATATTTTAAAGATATACAGATAAGTGAACTGAACAGCAAATGACAATTTTGAAAACATGTTGAAATTATGAATCAACTTCTCAGAGAAAATGAAAGAGACACCTAAACAAAAACTTCTGCATAAAATTTCAGGTAGTTCACAGATGCCCTGGAGCTTATGCTGGTGCCTTAGAAACCCAGGCTGCCTGCAATGCATTAGTGCTATGTATTTGAGGAATATGTTGTTCTGCAGTCAACAAGATATAGGGTGTTCCCATCTCAGCAACTGCCACTTATTCAGTAAATATCATGATTTAGCCACAGATAGATGTGAGCTAAGGTAGGGTTTATAGTCTCTAGGAGACATTTGAAATGGGAGTCATAATTAGGAAGAAAATGGATCCATACCCTGTCAATAAAAAAGAAAATATAAATTTATATATATATATTTTATTTTATATATATATATTTTTTCCAGGTCAAAATAATGGGAGGTCTTTGGTGACTTCATACAGAAAATTGCTGTGCTATTTTCCATCCCATGCCTAGGGTTTCTAGAAAATTCATACATTGAAACAAACATCAAAACTCTACTGTCAACAAAATGTGCTTGATTTAAGAATACGTGCACTGTTTTAAATTTTTTTCACTATTTTGATGCAAAGATGTGTCTATATTTTGAATTCTCCAACTCGAATCTCAATGCTTCTAAGCTGTGTTTAGATAATCACTACTAAAATGCATTAAAGTTTCTATGAAGAAAAATAATTGCAAGAGGTATTAGCCCCTGCTCAAGTACTTGACTTTGCAGTAAAGTCTAATCATGTTCAAGAGAGACAAAGAAATTTCATTGAATTTGCTGACCTTCTAGTAAACTATTTGTTGAATTATTGTTAAGTGAATTAAGAAGGGATGAAAAATAATCACTTTTCAAGAATTTGGTGACAATTAATGTACAAAAATTAAAGGATACGGTCGCTACATAAGAAACTCATTGTCTGGTGGCCAAATCAAGAAGAAAGATACCTATGGATTTTTCTGTATTACGATGTGAAGGCCTAGACTATTTTGGAAAAATAAACCTTTCTTTTCTAAGATCTTTTGGACATTTTGATATGGCATTAGTAAATATATATTTTAAAATATATAACCATATATTAAATATATGAATTTATATATTCAAAATCATACTATATGAATCATATATATTATGTTTATATTGTCTATATTTCCTTCATCTTTTGTAGATACAATGTCAAGACAATTCATATGCATGAATTCATATCCATAGGAACTTATTTGAAATGTTTAACATACAAATGTAAATATGTTGCCATTAAATGATAGTGTACATTTATATATGTATATTTACTGATATGGAGTGAAGTCCATTATATATTCTGAATTGAGAAGACTGATTATCCAGAACTTCCAATTCCCCTTATTTGAAAAATTTTCTTCCTATCGGTTATTCTTTATTGTACTCTCCATTTTATTTAGCTGTTTTGTATGTTGTCTTTGTACCCTTGGTGGAAGGTAGACTCCAGTAAGACAGAATCACAGGCATTTTTGTTTATTTTGTTCACTGCTTGATCTCCAGCAATTGGAGCTGTTTCGGACAAATAGAATTCTAGAGATATTTAAGAGAATGAATTGCAGAGTCACACATCTATGAAAAGTTTTCTGCATATATAAAGTGTGTGTGTACATGTGTATGTGTAAAGGAGAAAGCGAGAGATAAGATGAGAAGAAGACACCGATGAGAGAGTGGCAGAGGGGAAAAGAGAAAAAGAGAAAGAGAAGTGCTTGTTAGAAGGATGTGCAGCCAGATGCTAATACTTTTTCTCTGGATGATGATGGTTTTTGAAGTGATTTTTAATATTCTCCAATCTGCTTTTCAGTGTTGAATGTGTGTCATTTTAACAAAAATGGAAATAAAAATTGTTATTTTAAAATTCTGATTTTAAAATATTGGCACAACCACTATTCATCCAAAACATATTTTAATAACTATTTTGCTGCAGAAGGGAATAAAATGCTGTTCCTTTCCTTAAGTCAATTAATAGTTCATTAGCAAAGATAATAAAACAAAGTCACATGTTATGAAATCCGTAATAGTAGTGCATAGCATAAGAAACATGTTATAAAGAATGGTTATAAAAATAGGTTAATTATGTCATGCAAGAACAATGAAACATAAATCATGGCCTCTTTTGTGTATATTTATTATTTAATTGCATTTTTAATTACACCTCTAGTACACCACAGTTTAGGTTAGAGACAACATGATATTATGAAACAGAGTGGGCCAAAGAGGTAAGCTAAAACACAGGCTTTGTATCAAGGAGATGCATCAGAGATTGGGTAGCACCCCGTGGTTTGGGGATCTCTGCCAAATTACTTGAATTAAATGGATTAATAATACTTACCTTTTTGGATTGTTGCTAGAATTGCCTGATAATGTCTATAAAGCTTCCAGCACAGTTCCTCATTCCTAAGAAGTCCCCAGCAAGTGTTGGTTCTCACACTTCCTTTCTTAGAAACCCATCCGACTTCCATTCAAAAGAACCATAATAGCCACTTTATTCAATTCAGACTCTGGAATTCTAGCTTGAGAGCATTAGACTTAAGTACTTCTGGTCTGGCTGCATCTTAGCCAAAGCTGATTGTTGTCTGCCTGCTTTCTTACATCCAGTATAATTAATGGTTTATCTTTGAACCTTTTCTGGCACACTCAACAGAGACTATGTTCTGCTTTCCTGAAAAGTACCAGTGGGGGTCTTTTCCTCTGACCCCATCTGTTGCTCAATCTTTTCGTTTTAATAACAGAAACAAAAATAGGAAGAAAAGTGAAATGGGCCCCTTAACGTCTCTGAAAACCTGAATGCATCACATGGGATTTTTAAATTAAAAAAAAATAATAATAAATTTAAACAACCATGGGGCAAATGGCACACGCTAAATGGACAACTTAAACCTAATACTGGTGTATATGCCACCCAGATCAAGAACTAGAATATTGTTGGTGGCCAAGAGTGCCCCCCAGCATGTTCCTTCCTGTTTGCACCTCTGCCTCCCAATATATGTAACCGCAATGCCATGGCAGCGGTTTCTTTGTCCTTCATGGGCTTACCACCTAAGCACACCTCCTTGAATAAGATAGGTTTTGCCAATTTGTGAATTTCTATAAATGAACCTGCATGTCATCTTTTGTGCCTGGATTCTTTTATTCAGCATTATATTTCTGAGATTCAACTGTGGTTGAATACAGCCATAATTTCTTTTCATTGCTGCCTAGTATTCCACTGTATACATAAACCACAATCTACACTATTGAGTCTATAATGAATGATGCTATTATGAACAGTCTTGTGCAATATACCAGCATTTCTGTTGGGTACATAACTGTAGCGGTCTGGCATTATTTATGAATTCCAGAAATAGATACTAGATTATGTTTGTGAACTGGTCTTTTCCTCTGGGCATATTAGATTATAGTGGATTCAGAGGTTTCAATTTTAGTTGATTAATTAATGGTTAAGGCTTTGTTTGGGCCACATCAGTAGGATGTTGAGTGGGGGTGTGGACTCATAGAGAAAATCCACACAGCAGAGAAAAGAATGGGAGTTTTGATCCTGGAGCCTGGGAAGTAAACACACAGAAAAGCAGATATGTGAGGAAGGAGAGAAGTCTTCATTAAACACAGGCGGAGGCCTAGGGGAGAGAGACAGAGCCGGTCACCTGATAGTCTTCAGCTGGCCTTGTGGAGAAAGCAGACCAGCTGAAAAGAGAAACAAGCCCTGGGAAGAGAGGAACCCAGGAAGCCTGAACCCTTGCAGATGTCGGCAGCCATCTTGCTCCAGAACGTGGCAACAGACTTTGGTGAGGGAAGTAGCTTATGCTTTATGGCCTGGTAACTGTAAGCTTCTACCCCAAATAAATACCCTCTATAAAAGCCAACCGATTCCTGGTATTTTGCATCAGCACCCCTTTGGCTAACTAATATACCCATTATGATTTATTATTTGAACTTGGGATTATTTAGAGACTCATAGTATCAAACATTTGGAGATTTTTCTAATTTTATTTTCAATTGGTTGGTAGGTTATTATATTATGGTCAGAGAAACTAATATATGTAGCTTCAAGACTTTGAATTTACTGGTTGCAACCTAATATATGCTCAATTTTTTATCATATTCCTTTTGAGCTTGAATTTATATTATGTAGTCATTGGGGACAGTATTCTATATATACCTGTTTAATCAATTTGTTTAATCTTGGGGCTTAACACTATATCCTTACTAATATGTATAATTGTTCTAACAGATAACGGATATTTTTTAAAATATTATTGTGGCTTTTTCTATAATTTTGTCAATTTTGTTTTCTATTTTTGAGGCTATTTAGTGGGTGCTTACCAATTCAAAATTGTTTATTCTTTCTGGTGAATTAACCTTTGATCATTATAAAGTCTCTCTTTATCTCTAATAGTATATGTTACCTTAAAGTATTCTTTTTCTGATACTAGTATCGCTATATCCACTCTTTTTGTTAAAGTTTAAGTCATCTCAAGATCCATCATGCTCACAGCAGTCCATGACGCCCCCTCCTTACCTGATCTGGATCCCTAGGTCTCTCTTCTCTGGTCTGTTTCACTACCACCCGCCTTCCACTGGCTTCCTGGCAGTTCTTGGAATAATTCATTCAGGTTCCCTCAGCAGGATATTGGCACATGCTGACCTCCCTGCCTAAAACACTCTTTTCTCCAGAAGTCTCCAGAGCCCATTCTCTCACTTCCTCTAATGCTGTGCTCTAGTGTCACCTTGTGGGTAGCTTTCCCTTATGGCTCCCTGCCCTCCCCCCACCATGCTTTAATTCTCTCCACGGCACTTAGCACCATTGAACGTACCATTTACAAATGTACTTCTTCATCTGCTTTCTCCCTGTCTATCCCCTAAATGTAAGTCCCGCAAGGGCAGGAACTTGGTGGTGGTAATTGTTTTTCTTCTCATTACTGCATCCCTGTGGCCTAGAACAGTGCCTGAGACATAATTGGCTCACCAATATTTTTTGAATGCATGCATGAATGAATGAGAGCACTTCTGGTGTAGATATGTATTAAGCAGTGATTAAATAGAATACATTATTAAAAAGAGAGCCAAAGGTCTTGTCAGTGCATTAAGCTGAATCCTGTGTATTAACTATTTTTTTAAGGAAAACAAGTGTGACCTTCAATACACATTTTGTGAAAGGACAAAGACCTAGGACTGAGTGATGGAAATTACTTATAGCATACTTAAACCATCTAGAAAGTGGTTTATTATTGCTTTGATATGTTTATCTGATACACAATTATAAATCATTGAATCCTGTACCCCCAAGATATCAGGTATATATTTTCTTGCTTTCAGAAGTTAAAATAAATGTTAATCACTCCAGATATAACACTTTCTACTATATTCTTAAAAATTCCTGGAGAGAAGTTTCCGTGACCCCTTCAGAGTAGTGAGCTCTCAGGTATGACAACCTCTGTAATCAGAAATTGTCCCAAGTTCCTAACCAAAATCCTTTTTGAGGTGCAAGGTTCATTAGGTTGACAGCTTGCGATGGAACAGGCTCATTAAATCCAACTTTCAGTTACTTTAAATCTTGTGAATGAGTCCTAGCTAAATAATGTAATTATAATGATGAACTAGAGGCAAGAAACCTGCCATCTAACTTCACAGTGAGTTTTAGGTGAAAAAAGGAAAAAAAGTCCGTTGTGTAATATCACCTTGAAAAGGAGAAAGCACTAACGAAAAGAGATTGCTGTAAGATGAAAGGGTTTTCATCAGACTAAAGGGAATTAGGTGGATAACGTATAATCACGGCAGTCTTTCTATAACATATAATCCCTGCAGTGGGAAGCTGAAGACCTGGGGCAGCCGGGAAATTTCTGGCATCCTGGCAACAGTGTGGAATTTTCTCAAAGGAGAATCTGGGGAAACCTCCAGGACCCCTTTTGGTGCAATTGGCATTTTTTGGAGATGACTCCCAATGAGAAGTTGAAATCACTTAATCCCTCAGGACAGAGTAGAGAAGCATCCTGGACCAGTGATGGGGCAGGCAGGCGGGACGGCTGAACACAGAAGAAGGTGTATCTTTGATGCCCTTGAAGAGCTAGGCAGTCTTTAAAGAGACTGCACCGTGTCCCCCCACGTACTATTAATGAAGGTCACTGGTTTTTGTTCCATTCTCATGGGAGCACATAAAAATAAGGTGCCTAATTTTATCCATGTACAGTTCTTTCATGTACTCCAGGAAGATACAGCTTTCTTTAATAAAATAAAACCTATTCCTTCATTTTTTCCCCTCAGCAGAGTAGTTTCCTGGTCTTAGGTAATCAGTTTTGTTGCTCATCTCTGGGACTCCCCGAACTTCTTCATTTAGAGCATCAGTTCCAGGGCCCGAAGCCTAGCCCACTAATATAACATAGAAACAAATAAAACACTGGTTAGGGAAGGCTGCAGAGGGCTGCTGTCCTCATGCTTCGGCTTATTTCTTACTCCTGTGTGCAGGGTACTTTCAATATGCTGACTCATCTTAATTTAACTTCAACACGAAATGACACTTCCAAATTCTCCACACTGGGACCTTTTACATGATTTCACCCCTCTTGAAAAGCCAAATATTTTGAAAAACTGTGTCTACAATAAAAGGCTCTGCATTTATTAAATGATTCATGTGCTACTTTAAGTTTAAAAATTCAACTAGAGAACTGATCAGAATATAACTAGCCCATAGCCAGCATGCATTCATATTATTTTGCTAAAGAAATTATTTGTTTTAACTACTTTTGGGGGACATTGCCATAGATTTTTTGAATTTCAAATATAACTTAATTGAGACAACTGAAATTGAGAGACAGAATGCAAAATATCTGAACAGGACTGCTTAAACCCGTCAAGGTCAAGGCTGAGACACTGTCACAGATCAGAGCAGATGTGATGACTAAATTCTTTGTGTATCCTGGAC
>JAQZBX010008804.1:10823-47432 GCA_029593785.1 Cabassous unicinctus | reverse complement strand
ATGGACTTGGTGGTGTTCTGTCGTATATTGTGATTCAAGCAATGGAAGAAATTGTAACAGTGAGGTGGAGACAGTGGCCACTGGACATTTTCGGGGCAGGGAGGGGAGAGGCAGTCGAAATACAGGGGCTTTTTTGGGACTTGGGGGTTGTCATGAGTGGCATTGTGGCAACAGATGTAGGCCATTTTACATCAGCATAGACCATGCAGAACTGTGTGGGAAAGAGGGTCGTCTATGATGTGAAATGCGGTCTATGCTTGGTGGCAAAGCCCCAGGATGTGTATATCCATTGTGGGTGATGTCCCACACTGATGAAGGATGTTGGTGTGGGATGTTGTGGGAGGTGGGGAACATGGGAATCCTTGTAATTTCTGAGTAATAATTAGGTAATCTAAGCACCTTTAAAAATATATATATATAAAATAACATTTATGTAAGAAAATACACATATATGCATATATATTTATATATCATTTTACAAATATTGGTATGTACTGTGAAAAATCTTGATTTTTATGAATAAAAAAAAACATAAAAAAAGGCATTCTTATTCTTTAATTCTTTAATATTTTCCTTCTTCAAATAAGGAATTTTAATTTTCAGATCTCCTGATGCGGTAGCAATTGTGAATATGCAAAACTACTGCTCCAGAAAAATACCCAGCCTTCACTAGTTTCTCATTGCTTTACTGCAGGCAGAGGGGCTTGGACCTAGAGCGGGACAGAAGCTAGAACAATTTTTTTAAAAGTCTTTCCATACAACTTGGAAATAATACGGCTCTTGTAAAGAACCCATCTATTAGTTAAGGAATCATTTTTGTTTCCTTTTCTAGGACTCTGCTTCTCTGTTGTGTAGATACAGGCACGACTTAGAAGTGATGTGAAAAATCCGAGCCATCTTGAAGGCGGCCACCAAAATAGCTCTCTGTTTTCAAATATGTAAGATGTGTTGAGGTGAAGATTGACAAGGTATAGTTTCAAAGTCATATTTTTTTTAAAAAAAAAACAAGATTCCAGAATTCCTGGGGTCTGCTTTATTTTCTTAATTGAATTAATAGGATTTTCCAAAATAGGACTGGATAAGATCGATGGGTGAAAGAGCAGGAAATCTTCCTTGTTTCCAAATATTAACTTCCTGCCTGCAACCTACCCCCTGCCCCTTCATGAGTGACTCCCATGCTCCCTCTCAAACTACTCCCCCATTTGGGTTATTTATTTAAGTTAAAGCTCTGAAGTTATCAGTGAAATGCAACTATAATTTCTTACACAAGTCAGTAACAACTTAGTTTAAATTCATGTGAAAACTAAGCTCCCATTATCCTGAATGGCTCAAGTAGACAAGTGTAAAAAATTATGAATTCATGATATACAAAGGGGGTCAGGAATAGTTTACAGTATGATCAGGATTCAGCAGAGTGGTCCTAGGTAGAATGTTCTGTGTCAAAATTGTAAAGGGCATTGACAAAAGGAATGGGCAGAGAATTAGGTTAGCAGAGTAAACATATAGTTCATAATCTTTACAAGTACTATGCCTGCTTAGGGAAGGAATATTCTTATAAGGTCTTACTCTTCTGCATAATAAATTAGTCATTTCCACCGATGATACTAAAGAGTATGCTGCTGCTTTTCTGAATGAACCTTGTTTTGTTGTTACTTAATCAACTTTCATTTTTAATCTGCATATATAAAAGATTAAATGCTAGATGTTTAATGACTTTGGAAAGACAACATAAGCTGAATGTTTAATCTCATCGCAGGGCTTCATGTATACCTCTGTAAAAATCTAAGAATGAGAGCAGAGACTGGTAGTAGTAATGGTTATTTGAAACTCTGCTTCTATACAATCTATACAACAAATGACCTCTCTCAAAGCTTTCATTCATCAAATGCAGCATGGCTCTAGATGGAAAAGGAGCCCAAACGAACCACCTGTCAGAGAAGATAGAGTTCAGCTGAAAAGGCAGTTTGTTTTCCTCTCTTAAAATTTCTTGCTTCAAACTAGATGAATTGTGGGGAAACAAAAAAGTACCCTGCCTCTTAGATGCAACATTGATGCAGAGAAATAGTGACGGAACTGAGAGTTGGTGTCATTTCTGTATAATTTAAGTTTGGAGTTCAGTCATTCTGCTCTCAAGATATTTTATATCTTTCTTGTTGATTAAAGGTAACCTATTTAGGAAGCCAGCTTCCTGCCTTCTTTGTAAACCACTTCTGGTCACTTATTGACTAGATTATGACTATGTTTGATCTCAAAAGTGTCAAGCAGAAGGTTCTCTATTTTATTTGACAAGTACTCTAACTGAGATCTTTGACCTGTACATTATACCTTGTGAAATCCACATATTTTGGGCCATCCCATGAAGACAATTAATGAAACGGAAATCATAACAAAATGACTATCTTTTATAAATCATCTCTTCATTCTAAATACAAATTTCTTTTAAAGAGGTGCTATGAACAAAAAGATAATGAATGGAAGAAGTGGGAAGATACAAAAGAAGAGCATAATATACACTGGAATCCAAGAATGTCTAACACTAAATGAATCACACATTTCCTTTCCAGTACTTTTGGGGAGAAAGTATGATATGAAAATAAAGACAGAGCCATGTGGCTTGCTGCAGACAAAAGTTCCTCTCAGGGCTTTGGTCCATTCAAACCTAAGATAGAGAAGTTCAAATAAGGTAATAAAGGATGATTCCTTTAGCATAGAAAGTTAAAAAGTCAGATACACGACAGTTATTTATAATAGTTTTGATGCCTAGTTCTTAAAAGTAAATCGACTTGAAAGAAAAATCACCTGATAGTGATGCCCTCTATACTACATATGGCTATAATATAACCCACATACAAATATACACCAGAATCGACTAAACCACTTCTGATGTGATTCACTTCTAGTACCTCCTGTAGGTAAATCTATGTGTCTGCATTCTAAACCCCACTCATTCCAGTCTCTTTTCTGTTTCCCAAATACCCCATGATTGAAAAACCTTAGCCTAAGTGGCGTTTATCCACAGTAATGCCCTTCACCTCACCACTACAGGACTAAAACCTACTCATCCATGATCCAGATGTGACTTAAGTTCCAAAGTTGCAATAAAGCAACCCCTGATAGGCATCTCTTCTCTTTTCTGCTCCACATATTTCCTTGTAATATGTGGTTATATTCAACCTCACACATCAATTTTATTTTGCTTGGTCCTCCAAATATTCTATGACAAGCTCCTTCAGGACAGTTACTTTGACATAATCCCCACACCTTTATATGTTATGCATAGTGAGAGGTACAAGCAGAGAGCTCCATCAAGATTCATGAATGCTTTCAAAATCTCCAAGAGAACGTGGTCAGAAGTCTTCCCTGATTTTACTTATAGTGATAATGAATGCAAAAGTCAAACTTAAAAAAGTTTTCACTTTAATGGGGATAGCTACCCACTAAAATGAAGAGAGATATCATTTTTAAAATGCAGCTTCATTCTTAGTTACTATGGATCAACACAAAACTACAAATCACAATATTTTTTGAAACAGCAGACTTTGAAATCCCAAATATTTGAAGAGTTTTAAAATAAATCTACTCTTATAAGAATAATTTAAAAATTTACTGTCAAAAGATAGAGGAGAGAGCAACTCATCTGGTAGGTGTTTCAGCATTGCCACCATACCAAACCCAGTTAGGAGAAGTAGGCAGACCCAAGATTCAAGCAAGGCAGACAATTATTTTCTTTATTTTTAAAGAAGTTTTAGATCACAGAAAAATTACATTAAAAATATAGGGGGTTTCCATATACCCCTCCCCCTCTCCCCTCACATTTTCCCGTTAATAACATCTTGAATTAGTGTGGTACATTTGTTAAAATTGAACACATATTGAAGCATTTCTACTAAGCATATTCTATAGTTTACATTATGGTTTACACTTTGCACCACACAATTTTATAGGTTTTGACAGAATGTGTAGCAGCTTGTATTCATCATTGCAATATCATGCAGAACAATTCCAATGTCCCCAAAATGCCCCATGTTATACCTATTCTTCCCTCTCCCTCCCCTCAGAACCTCTGGTGACCACTATCTTTATATCAATGTTACAAGTTCTTCCATTACTAGAATAATAATAAGTCTGCTTTGGTCCATAGTTGCATACCCCTCTTATGTTTGTTCATTCCTCAATCTCAAGGATTTTAGGATGGTGATGCCCACCCTGCTTCCGATTTAGAGGGGGCTTAGATCCCATGGGGCAGACGGATGGAACTCTTTTGCTTGCAGTTGTTAATGCTCTGTTTTTTGGGATGGGTGTTGCCCATCAACTTCATTTTCTTAGTTGTCCTGGGTGAGTCCGATAAACTGGAGAGTAGGTGTTGGCTGCAACTCTGCTGAGATTCAGGTCTCAACCAGGACAGGAACAGACCAAAGACTTAAGTCTCTGGGACACATATTTAATGGATATAGTGCTAATTATAGGTTCAAATAAAAGGGGCAGAAGAACCGTGTGTAGGAAAATTATGAATGACTCTAACTCTGTTACAAAAGGGAGATAGGTTAGCATATATTCCAAAGTAAGGCCCACCGACAGGGTGCCAATTTCCTGGGACTGTCTGCCCTGCCTATAGTGTTTAGATGTCTACAAGCCCTCAGGAGCACCCTTGTTTAACACATTGCTTAATGTGGCAGTCAGTGAGATCCTTCTGAGACGTGCATAAGCGTAACCTCAGGAAGGACCTCTCGACTCACTTTGAAAATCTCTTAGCCATAAAAACTCATTTGTATTTAACATTTCCCCCTTTTGGTCAAGGTATTTTTCCAAATGCATTGCTAGTTGGTGCTCGGTACCAATCCCTTGGTGGCAGGGAGGCCCATCCCCGAGAGACATGTCCCATGCTGGGGGAAGGCAGTGTGTTTATATGCTTAGTTTGTCTTAGAGAGAGGCCACATTTGAGTACCGAGGAGGTTTTCAGGAGGTAAATCTTAGGCAATATATATTACTAGGCTAAGTTTCAATTTCACAAGTACAAGCATTAATATCAAGGGCCTGGCTATTGGCCTGCCTTCTTTTGTTAGGCGCTGCCTATGTACTCTAGAGATTCTTGCCACTCTATTAGAGAATGTAGCAGGACTCCCCAGGATGGGAATTTAATATTTTGTTGGTTAATGTGTAGGTCTCCACCCACTGAAATAACACCCCATGGCCACATGAGAACATTCATATTCCACAGAGGCATGCAAAGCAGACATTAGTAAGCTCTGTTAAGCATCTGACATCTCAGGAAAGGATATACTCCAATAATCGAATATATGGAGGATAAACTCTAATTTTTCTGCCCCAGTTGAAATTTTTCATGTTCTATGTTTCTTATAAACTAGAAAAACATAGTGGAAATCTCTGGGAAAATATTGCTGTGCTTTATGGATTGTCCACAATTAATAAATAAAAAGAACATCTTTCCCCTAAGAAAATGACACATCAGTGATACATGATTTTTCCTCAATACTGAAATCACAACAGATTGACATTATATATTGTTCTTATGTATTCATTTCAAGACGTGCTCTTTATCTACACTTCTGTTCCATTAAAAAACTTGGTTGTCATGGCAAACCCAACTGTAAGTAATACAGTAAAAGATGTACTGTGTATTGGTACACAAGTAAATGTCAAAAAAAAACCAAGAGTAAATTATAGTACCCACTGAAGAGTTGCCCTGTTGCTTTGTTTAGGGTGGAGTGCCACAAAATACATTGCCTGGGTTATAAAAGAAGAAATGCCATTCAACAAAACCAAGGCTGAAGCAGCTATTAATTATGTCAAGGTATCAAAAAGCATGTACCATTTGTAAATGAACATAAAAGGGCCAATGAATTTCAATTATTATATAATTCACAATACTGAAAAATAAAATCCTTTCTGGGTACACATAGTAAAAGCAGTATTGATCATGATAGAACAATTGCATAAACTCATTAACACACGTAGACATAAAATGGTGAGCATGTGCATAATCTTTGTATGCAGAGGTAAATAAATGGGTTGATTTTTAAAGCAGAAGCTTAAAGTTCTATCAAAAAATATATTCACCCTTTCAAAGACAGTGTGCAAAACCAGCCTCTATATGCTGTTCTTGCAAACCCAATCCAATGTCCATCTCTATGTGGGGGAGTGGAGGGGACCTTTTTCAGCAGGTTAAAACATAACACTTACTCCCAGCATCTTTAGAAGTAGACAACAATGACAACTTTGAGGAAATGTCATAGGGTCTTAAAGAAATGTCTTTCTTGAAAGCCAAACTGAATCAGAATTGGAATCTCCTTCAAGGTCTTCTGAAAATAAAATAGTCTTTTGAATTACAGAGTACCCGTCTTCTTCTAATTACAATGCTGTTGATTCAACGTAGGCTTTCCCAGGCTATGATGATGATTAACAGCCATTTATGCCCCGCAAATCTGTATCAAACACTGTCCCAATTCGAATATACTAGAGAGCAAAACTCAATACTAGGAAGTTAACCAACCCACTTCTTCCTGAGGGACCTTAGATATGATGTCTGCAGAGACTAGTCTATGAGGCCATGAAACAGTGAGAAATTTCCTTTTGGAGTTAAACTTCATACCTAAATGTCCATTCTAGGTCCCTGCCATCTAGATTGCAACCGGTGTTCACAATATGCTGTAAAGTAGCATGTAACCAGGCTGGAAAATCATTGGCAGCTCTTACAAGAGCAGCATGGAATATGAGAGGATGCCCTGGTCAAAAAGTCAGAACTCGTTAAGAAGACCAGCTCTGCAAAAGTGTTACCTTTAATAAGTTTTCTCATCCATTCATCAGGGATTATATCTAGCTCATATTACATACACACACACACACACAAATTCCAGAAATAAGGCAATTAAATGCAGTTAACTCTGGGGAGTTTGAGGGGTTGTTTTGTTTTGTTTTGTTTTTGGTCACAGGGATATTCCACACAGCTTATAATATTCAAGTTACTGTAATTTAAAGTCAGTTGGAACAGTCCCTCTCCAGGTAATTATGTCACCAACTCGATACATGTTTAGATCTATTACTGTCTGAAGATTTTAAATTTGAGGGATTCCTCTAATTTAATTTTCATAATTAAAATATTGTAAAGTATTTACAGGGAGCCAGAGTAAATTATACAAGATAATGTATATTCAGAAAAAGGATATACTTTTTTTCCTATCACTCCCCATATTGTTTCCCTCTTCTCTTTACATATAATTATTTTTAAATGTTATATTTATCTTTCTAGTATTTTTTAAAATATTAAGCAGATAAGTGTGTGCATGTATCTACTATTTTTGCAAAAATTTGCATTATCGACCCTCTTGGAAAAAATGGTAACATAAATGACACACTTCTCTGTAATTGGTGTTTTTCATGTATTTATCATGAAAGGACTAAGATAGTAATAAATAAACATATTCTTAATCATTTTTATAGCTTCAATGTACTGCATTTGTATATATGTATCACACTATTATTAAAGGAAATTTGGACTGTTTTCAGTCTTTTGCTATGAATATATTATTGTGCATACTTTTGTTCATATTTTTGCCAAAGTTTATGTGAAATAGGTTTCCAAAAGTGTGATCTCTGGGTTAAAGTGTAAACACATATCTTACTTTACTAGATATTGCAAAATCCCTCTCCATATGGAGTTGTACCATTTTGCATTTCCACTAGCAATTATCATAACATCGCTAACAAGGTAAGTTGCCAAATTTTTGGATTACTGCCAATCCAAAAGGTGAGAAATGGTATCACCGTGCAGCTTAAATTTGTGTTTCTCTTTTTATGAACAAATATGAGCATCTTTACATATGGTTAGGAAGCACTTCCTTTTGTTTTATACCCCATTTTCTATCATTAACCTTTCTTCAGGTTTCCTGTTTTTTTAATGACGTGGTAAGAATTTTCTGAAAAGACACTAAAGTACTGCCCTGAATTCTTAATACATCTCTTTAGTAGTAGTGTCTCTTAGTTAAATGCAGTGAAAGCTTAACAGCCATATTATAGTGTCTGAATATATGCCCCAACTTTTCTCTACACAGAAAGATCCAGATCCCTGACATTCTCCCATGTCCTTGCTTCCTTAATTATCCTTTCTGCCATATCTCCAATTTTAGTTTCAACAGACATGTTGCCCACAACTTATAAACATTCTTCACTTCTTCTTATCCTAAAAAACAAGGACAAACATCTAGACAGTATGGAATAAAATTTTTTAAAAAGAAAATCTTCCGAGTTCCATGTCTCCTCCACTCATATCAGTTTTACTCCTTCCTTAGTGTGGTAGTTTGAGATAATTTTATGAATCACAAAAAGAGAAAGATTATGTTTGTAAACTAATCTTTTCTTCTGAATGTGATGCCCTTTGTATTAAATTCAGCTGAGGGGCCCTAGATTAGATTACTTGATAAGACTGCTGTAGGGCTTTTGATTCGACTATGTCAGTAAGGCATGACTCAGGTTGGAGTTGTACCATTTTGCCTTTCCTTCCTGGGTCTAATATAAATGGACTCATATGGACAGACAGACACAAGAAGAGAGAGCTTTCCCATTTTTGATCCTGCCATGTGACAGAAAGAAGGCTCCAATAGCTGAGGCCTGGGGAGAGATGAGCCATTTGCCTGATAGCTTACAGCTGAACTTGAGAGTGGAAGTGCCTAGACTGATAGAAGAGGACTGGCAAGAGAAAAGCCCAGTTCCAGCTGGAACTGGGTAGAAAGCAGTGCAACTGAGCCTGAGAAGACAGAAAACAGGCAGAGATCATCTGCTATCTTGCTTCAACATGTGGCAGCTGACTTTGGTGAGAAAGCACCTCTTATCGTGCCTTGAGTTGGACTTTTCATTGCCTTGGAACTATAAGATTTAACCCCAAATAAATCCCCTTAATAAAAGCCAACAGATTTCTTTGCATTGGCACCCCTTTGGCAGACTAAGACATTTGTTCAGCAAAGCTCTTTTGAAGTTTTACTTCCTGCCTCTTCTTTCATGCTCCAACTCATTGCATTGGTTTTTACTCCTACTTCTTGAATGACAGAAGATTTTATTGATTCCATTTCCAAGCCTGTCTGCTGTCTTTACCATTGAGACTCTTTCCTTATTATTGAAATTGAATGCTTCTTTGGGTTCCACGATGTCCTTCTCCTGTTTTCTTCCCACTGCTCTGGCCATTTGATGTTGCTGGCCTTCCTGGACTTTTCTTCTTCCATCTGTCCCTTAGACATTTTTTCTCTAAGGCTCTGTACTTGACCTACAGGTTTCCAAGCATACACACTGAACCTGAAAAATTCTATCCACTTTAAAGCTTTCATGACTGTGTATATTCAGGTAGCTCCCAAATTTATGTCTTCTTCCTGCTCTCCTTCAAGTTTGTCTCATATAAAAAAATGTCTAAAAGTATTTCATACTTCATATATCAAGACTAAATTCATTTCCCCAATCAGATTTGTTTCTCCTTATATATTCTATGAATCTTATCACCTTCTCTCTAAGTCAATAGAACTAGAAATCTGAAAGGCATTCTGTACTCATTCTAGTCCCTCAAAATAGTTCCAACCCAGATGATGTATCATCATACTTGATTAGAAAACTCTGAAGAATTGAAACTATATTTTCAACGTTTTTACTTCTCACTTACTATCTTAGTCCAGGTCCTTCATTATCTCATCTGAATTATATTGGCTGCCTCTGGTTAGACTCTCTACCTACCCTATTAGTATCATTTCAATCCATCTTACATACAGCAGCCAAAATGTAACCTCAAAAATCCCAACCATGTCACTCACCTCCTTAAACCTCCCCATCATCAAGGATAAAGTCTAAGCTCTTATGAATGTCATATGAGAACAATGATATCCATGACTTGGCTCCCCCAATCTCACCATGCACCAGTTCCTTGAACTTTACATGAGGGTCATATAAAATTGCTTATAACTCTGCTACAATTTAGGCATAATCCTGCCTACTTGTTGAAATGACCACCCTCAATTCTTTCCCCCACAATCTTTATCTCTTATTCTATCTCTTGTTCATGTATCAAGTCTAAGAAGTCTTCTTTGACTCTCCACCACTGCCATCCCCTAGAATGAATTAAGCAAAGCTCTTAAGGGAGCCACAGCATTCTGTACCTACTTTATCATACCTACCAAATCACTGTGCTGATCTGTTTCTGCCTGTATACCACTGTAGGCTCTGAGATCATTATTGAGTCTTCTTCAGCAATGAAAACCAAGAATTTAACCCACTTCTTGATGCATAAGTTCACTAACTAAATGTTTGCAGCTCCAAGCATAGAAAATATACCCTTATTCTCCCTGTGTAGAGAAACTTCCACATAAAAATGTGTTTACATATAAAATAGATCCGAGCAAAAGAACTAGCTAAAGAAGAAGAAAAAAATGGACTTACTTTGTGGTAGGAGTAAGAGGATTGGAGAAGACATAAAAGAAACTGTAGGGACATGAAGTGCCCACTTCTCCCTCCCACTAGTTATTTGTGTAGATTGCTGGAAAGGGTGGGGTGGAATTGGCCAGCAATCCATCCTGGAGGGTTCCACTACAGCACACACAGGACTCTAGGTATAGTAATCATTAACCTGCATATGTGCTGCCCCCCACTTTTCTGAAACAATACAAAGCCTTTGTCTTCCCACTGTACAGCATGGTAGCTACCCTACCAGCTGTCATCATGACTTGTGAGTAAATAAATGGCATGACTGCTGCTGGCCTTCCATGTGGTTTGTTTGGAATATCAAAGAATTCGTTCATCCTCTCTGGGACTGACCTTCCTGCATTACAATTGGCATAGTCGGCAGGATATTCCAGAGAATCCTATCAGGGATAAGGTGGTTGAAAGCATGTCAGCCATTCTAGATACTGTAGGGAGAATCTACAGCACATGGGGGTGTCTGCAGGGGGAACCCCGGGGCGACCGTGCACATCGATGTGGTACAAGTTTGCTCAGCTGGTAAACACTTGCAGACCCATGACAGAGTTGGGAGATGCCCCATACACTCCTGCTGGATTAGTGCAGTTAGAGAAGAGAGTAAAGGAGACTTTTATTAAGAAGAAAGAGCAACGCGCGGTGGCTGCAGCTGATGCACGGCCCTTCCTCCTTGCCTTGAGTGATAGTACTAACAAGCAGTTAGCAGCCAAAGCAAAGGCAAGGTGACTGGAGGAGGAGGTAAGGTTGGAATGGGGTCTCTGACTAGTACAAGTAGATCAGCAGGAATATATAACTAAGAAATTTGAGGAAGCACAGGAACAGGTGAAGACAGTGGCCTGTCGATATTCTCAGGTTAAAGGAAAGAAGAATTACAACTAGAAAGAAATTTGCAGACTTCCACCTCTGTCTTAGTAACAGGTCTCTCTGAGCAACTAGATAAGAAGGAGATAGTGATTCAGATGTAGAAACTATAGAAGAATCTTTAAATCATATTAAACCACTTGTACAAAGGAAAGGTAAATCACAGATACAACATCCTGCATAAGCAGAAGTACTAAATAAGGCACTTGTCAGTGAAACCATGCTTGTAAGAAAACATTCTGCTAAAGAGTTAATTAAGATAAGGAAAATATTCCAGCAGCTACTCTGCAAACCCCCTATCCCCTGAAGACTGTGGGCTAGTGAGAGCTGATTGAATTAAACTTCTGGAAGAGTAGAAAAACAGCAACATTAATGTTCTCTATTTTGTTTCCATGCTAATTCTAATTGGGCCTGGATAGCCACATTGATAAAATTAATGCTGTTAATGTTTAGTTTTTTGAACTGAACAGCTCTATGAAAGTAAGAGAAAAAAAAATAGAAAAATTCTAGCAGCTTTTGTAAGCCTACAATTAAAAATATAGTGCAAAACTAAAAGCCCATAATACCTGTGTAAACTGTGGAAGATTGAATGGGATGTTACTTTGACAATGTTTTAAGTTTTAGTCATTTTATTTTGATCACAATTTTTATCAAGGTGTTAAAAGGAACTTTCGGTTTTAAATCAATAGCCTACCTCTGAACTTTGAGCCTGCCTAAGTATACTCCTAAAGAGTGGTAGTCCAAAATATATGTGTTAAATGTCAGTCTATCTAAACTGCTGAAAAGTGCTTAACTGCATTTATACTACTTGAGTATTCCTAACTAGTTGCTGTTTCTGTTGTTGTGTCTTAACTCTTTTTGTGTTTGTCTGTTTGTTCAGTGTATATTTTGATACCTCTGGATGGTAATATTAAATTGACAAATGAAAATTATTAAAAGAGTTCTATTCAAATGGCCAAAAAATTAAATAAGTGCTTATATTGATAAGTATGGATACTAATAAGATAAATTAGCATTTTGTGTGTTAAATCTTCAAAATCATGAAAATTGTAAGGTTTGACTAATAAAATTATTACAAACCTCTTTCTAGAAAAAAAAATGGTTTTGCTTAAATTGAAATGAATAGTTTATTTTTTCTTCACAGAACAGAATGAGGGATATGAGACTTAAATGGATATAGAAAGAAGTAAAAGGTTTGTGGAAGTGCTGGCTAAAATTGATAAGTTTGTTTAAGGAGGTGTGTTTTGTCCTAAGATAAGATGGATGATTTTCATAAAATCAAAATGGAAGTATGCAGGACAAAACTTGAATGCATATGGCAAGTTGTAGAAGATATTGTAGAACGTAGCATTAAGTAAGGGAATATGTTCTGTGAAGGTGAAATTTGTCTTGAGATGAAGTATCTATAGTCTATGTGGTTATGGATAGTTATAAAAAGTTTGCAAAAGCATTGTTTAAACTGAAATATGTAAATGGATAATTCCAGGAAGCCATTATTAAATAGAAACTGAATTGATGTTGATAACAAAAAGTAACTTCATAGCAGGAAAACCTGTCAGAGACCATCTCAATCTGCATATTAAAGTGGTGGTAGGGAGAAGATAATCTTGATTCCATTGGGAATCTTGGGTTTTCATAAAATAATGGAGAAAGCAGTTTTTCCTGCACTGCTAAAATAAAATGCCTGTTAATTAATGTAATCATAGTAAAGGTGTAAAAGTGAAAAGTAAAGTAATGAGATGGTTGAGTTCATTTGATAAAAGTTGAATGAAAAATGTTTAGAAACTGTTATAAAATTAAAAGTGAGTTTTTAACCTTCTGTTAACCAAAGTTGTCTGGGTAAAATGTTCATAGGAATATTTAAAGACAGTATAAAATTCTCAAAAATTTAACAAAGTTTCTGCGCAATATTAGACAAAAGTATAATCTTGTTAACCATGGTTTTAATTATTTTTTTAAAATGTAATGTGTCACAGAAACAACCTCTTCACCTGGAAAATCAAGAGGTGGATGCTTTGGCTCGTATTCATCTGATTCGCCCCCACCTCTACTAAAAAAGCAGCTCTATGGCTGCAGAAAGAGAATGGCCATTGAAGGCTGCCAGTAATGGTACATAACAATAAATTATCATAAATTAAAGTAACACCACTGCTATATGCAGCAGTCCCAAATATTGCTGGCTTGTTGCAAGAAATTAGTACTCAGTTATGTCATCATTATTTTATTTTAGAACTTGCTAAGGCTTTCTTTAGGCAAATCAAGTCAGCCTGCATTCACTGTCATGTGGGGAAGCCAACAGTGGATTTTGCAGTGCTTCCCCAAGGCTGTATGCATAGCCCAACCATATGTCCTGGCTTGGTGGCAAAGAATCTGGCTGTGTGGAAGAAACCTGTGGCTGTAACCTTATTTCATTATATTGATGATATTATGTTAGCCAGTAATTCTTTTTTTCAGAATTAAAAGAAGCATCAGAGACAATGATGTCTTATCTTAAAAGCCTGGGATAGGCAAACAATTGGGACAAGCTGCAAGGTCCTTTCTGCTCTGTCAAACTCTTAAGTGTTGTTAAAGTACAATGTTTTCCCACACCACAAACCCAAAACAATTAATGGCCTTTCTGGGGTTGTTGGGGTACTGAAGACACTTCAACCCTCATTTAGCTCATATATTAAAACCATTGTATATGTTAATCAGGAAAAGTTGTGTATGGAAATGAGAAGTGCCACCCCCCCACACCCTCCACAGCAGGCTGCTTTTTAAAAGGTAAAGAGGGCACTAGCACAGGCTCAAGCAGTAAGCAGGGGATGGACCTTGACTTACACTGTGAATTGGATGTGGCCAACACAAATATTAGCTTTGGGTGGGGTTTGTGGCAAAGGCAACATTCCAACAAAATACCCCTTGGGTTTTAGTCACAATTGTGGGAAGGGGCCAAAGTACAAAATAGCCCCTTAGAAAAGCAACTATGTGCAGCATACCATGCCCTGTTGCAAGTGAAGGGCTTAACCCAATAGTATCCAGTCACTCTGGAGACTGCCATCCTTATCCAGGGGTGGACTGCAGATACTAGAAACAAAACAGGAACAATGAATTGTCTTGGGCCACCCTCTGAGGGGGGAGAGATCTGTAGAAGAACATCTGGGATACCTTCCAGCGGTGACGGGTAACTGTCTATCATGTCCCTGCTTGCTCCTCTAACACCCCTCTCAGGACTGTTGAGGCAGATGCCCTAGTGAAGATCCAGAGCCATACCATTGAGACCCGAGAAGAGTAGAGTGGCTCCACAGGAAAAGCAGACATCGTGGCTACCAAACCCTGTGGCAGCACTTCCAGTTGCCTGTAACTCACCAGAAGCTTGTGGATATCACCCACAAGTGTCCATCATGCTCACTACAACAGCTGTGATACTGTCCAAGCACAGACTCCAGAAGCATGATGGCAAGTGGATTGCATTGGTTCCCTCTCAATCTTGGAAGGGGCACGGTATGCTTTCACTACCACAGACTCTGCCACATCACTCTTGTAACCAGCCAGCTACTATTCACTGCCTAGAAAATGTAAGTGCCCTATATGGGATACCAACCCAAATTGACAGTGATCAAACACCATTTACCAGTCACCTCATGCAGTCTTAGACTATGGACCAGGATATTGTTTGGACTTTTTATAGCTTTCCATCTACTTGTAACCCCAATGGTGCAGGTATTATAGAAAGGAAGTTTAAATTCAGTGCTGTGGACTGTGGCCCCAGGTCCAGTTAAGATACTAACAGTAGGACCAATGCAGGAATTGAGATTACAAGTTAAAGTGCCAGCCGCCCTACAGCCCAAAAGGGGAAATAATAATCTGTTGTTGCCTATGCCTCAAACTATACAATCTAGGAAAAATGAGGTCATTGGCTGTGGTATAAGCCTATCCAGCCTCACTGGTTGGGAATCTTAAGCCCATGGGAAATAGGAGTCACCCAAAATATTGTTATGAAACCACAGTTTATAATCCAAGGTCTCCTATTCCCGCTAGAACCCTATGTGAACTCTTCTTATGCCTAAACTAGTTTTTAATGTCACTGAAGGAAACTCAGAGAATTTAAAAGGGAAAATTTGTGGTATTAGAAACATCTTCATAAAAGCCCCCTACCTGGTACTCCGTTATCTACTAATCGAAATGCTGCTTATTAACAAAGGCTTTTCCTTTAAGACTGAAATCCAACTGCTATCTTTTACCCTAAATCATGTTGCCCCTGTCTGTATGAAACAAGAGGAAATCTGCAAAATGGAATGGTTACCCCCCCGAATTGTGTAATTTCACTGTCAAGCATTAATGTTCAATGTTGTGTATATGCTACTCCTATTATTCTGTTGTCTCTTATATTGTTATTGTAGCATCTGGATGCAATGTTCCAATGCCTTAACTGCTCAGGTGGTATTTCCGAAGATTTACACATAGAATGGAAGGTGGAAGGGGCATTGGGGTGGAGTGCAGGGATATGAAATGCCCAATTCCCCCTCCCACTAGTTATTTGTATAGATTGCTGGAAAGAGTGGGGTGGAATTGGCCAGCAAACCATCCTGGAAGGTTCTGCTGCAGTGCACACAGGACCCTAGGTGCAGCAATCATTAACCTGCACACGTGCTGCTCCTCACTGTTCTAAAACACCATAAAGCCTTTGTCTTCCTGCTGTACAACATGGTTGCTGCCCGATCGGGTGTCATTGGGACATGTGAGTAATTAAATGGTGTGACTGCTGCTGGCCTCCCCATATGGTTTCTTTGGAATATCAATGTATTCAGTTGTGCTTCCCCAGCTCAACCCCCTGAGTTACAGAAACTTTCTAGTCAGCTAAAAAAAAGTTAAACATAATTAAGTTATTATAAAATACTTATTTTTAAAATTCAACTAATTAATAAACTGTGTGAAATTCATAACTAACACAATAATGTGGTGTGCATTTTTGTGGGGTAGATGTGTTGTGGAGTTATTCTGTTTTAATGTAACTAACTTTGTTTTTGAAAGTACTTCTAACATTTCTCACCAGAGAAGAGTGGATAGGTCCCAGAAAACCCCAGTAGAATATCATTGCAATACAACCTGTATTAGTAGGTTTATAATTATAGTAATTACCTCTAAATAGAGTGACCTAAATGTGAAATATTTTACAGATTATATGCTTTTGCTAAAATTAGCCCCCTATAATTCCTACTACACTGAATTATAGCCACATCCATCTATGCCCAAGTAGATAACATTAAAAATCTGTATATTATTTTCCACTTGGTTCATTAATCTTAACTCAAAAATATCCATGCATTCCTAATCCAATTATCTCTAGAAATCAACAAGTTTGCATTTTAATATAGATTGATGTAAGTTAGAATATTTCTCAGTAATAATATAAATTTATGTACTTTTAAATTTTGAAAGTATACATCATTCTCTTAGACTATAGTGATAATTTCTCTGCATAATGGACTTGGTAAAATGGTTAATTAATATTCCATGAGTTTCTTTTTTACTACAGACTCTTCCACAATACTTTAAAATTTGTGTCACTGAATTTATTTCTTTGTTGAACTGTTTTAAATATCTGCTAAAGGACCTTGAAAATGTAAATTTGTGACTGTACTTTCTCCTTCAGTAATACAGTGCATTTCAACCTTCAAAGTATGTAGAGCAAGTCACAAGACTCCTATAATTCATTGTATGCTTATATATCCAAAGTAAAAAAAAATTCCTATCTATAAAAGCAAGCCCTTGAAATAAGTGTTATAACCTGCTGTGAAATCTTATCATGGTATGCCTGTAACAATATGACTATAATTTTCGTAAGAGTTGAGCACTCAAGAGTTATATTTTGACTATGATCCATATAATTTTATGGTCCTGATCTAATTCTTAAAATAAAAATACCAAACAAGCTATTTTCCTACTATAATGTATTTCATAACTTGATTGACATAAGAACAATGATTGCTCAATAAAATTTATTTTTTTAAGCAATGGAGAAACCTTATAATAAAGTATTCTTTAAGATTCTCAATATTCTCTTTGACTTTCATATTATGCATTCCTAAAATCTGTTAATCATCAAGGTAGCACCATACTGTGAACATACTTCATAGCACTGAATTATGTATTTGAATGTGGTTAAATGGGCAAAATTTAGGTTGTATATATTACAAATAGAGAGAGAATAAAAATTTAAAAATACCTAGGACTGTACAATACCAACCATGAACCCTATTGGAGATTCCTGGACTAAAGTTAATAGTACAATTGTAAAATGTTCTTTCGTGAATTGAAACAAATGTACCAACTAATGCAAGGTGCTAACAACAAGGTGGTATATGGGAACTTTGTATTTTATGCATGATTTTCTGTAAAACTACAACTTCTCTAATGAAAAAAAGAAAAGAAAAGAAAAACCTGTTAGTCATTTTTCTTAACTATATTTAGCAGAAAAATATTACTTGGAGATAACAATAGCTTCAACTAGATTATTCTGTCTCATTGCAATTACTTAAGGCAACCTGCTGTCACCAGTCATAGTTCAGAGATTCCAACAATATGTGATCCTGCAAATGTTTACATTAGGATATCTATCTCTTGTACAAATGTTTGAAGGTGTGTTGGGTGAAGAGATAAATAGCTGCTTTTCTAATCTAACATTTATTAGTATCCAAATACTTCAAAGACCAGTATCAGCCTGGGTCATTAATTACAGCTGGCTCTACTCTGCCTGTAAGAGCTCTCCTATATATGACTTCTGTACTGTTGTGATAAATGGAAACATTCCTCAAGGGCAACCTCCAAAAAGAATGTTAACTCTTGTCAAGTTCCTAGTTGCTGCTGCCATCATCATGTAAATGCCCAGTATTCATTCTACCTGTCAAACTGTGATCAACCAGCTCTCATCCACCTACCTTGCCTAGTACCCTTAAGGAATCCACATGCTGGGAGGCCTTATAAATACTAATCAACTTAATAAAGATTGTCATGGGCCTTCCCCTAAATGTCAGGCTCCTTTTCCTTAAAATTATTTCACTGCAAACACAAATTTACAATTTTTTTTGAAACCTCCTCATTGATAATTCAAAATTTAAAAAACCCAGTCCCTGCCCTCAAAAATGTGCAGTTATTTGCAGAGACCAGCAAATAGGCAATTTCTACATATAGGGTAGGCAAGATAATGGTTTTATGGGCAGTTTGACCCAAACTGCCAAAATATGGCACCTAACATGCCATACATTACTTTATTCCAAGTTAGCACTAGTCAGAATCAGTTTGGGACAATGGAAAAAAGTTTTTATTTAAGTTTAGAGTTGTAAAGGAATAGCCTATCTCTAAAGAAATGAAAGACAAATCTTGCGTGGTATTTTGGATAGAAAAACATCACATCTTAGCAATGCTAATTTTTCTCTGTTTTTTTTGTTGTTTTTGTTTTTGTTTTTTCAGATTTGATTAAGTCCTAGTTCTATAGTTCTTAAATTACCAAACAAGGGGAAGTTTTCAAATAAATTATTTCTTTTTCTCAGTTCATATGTATATGTGTGTGTGTATATTTTTCATGTTCCAACAAGTTCTAGAAGCAGCCTGTTTTCTATGTGGTGTATATCATACCACTCTTTAAAGATGGGAGAGTAAGATTCAGCACCTGGGACATCTTGGTTTCTCTTTTACCATCTCTTTCCCATGAAACTAAATGAAGATGCAGGGATGAAGCAGTATTTTAAAAAGAACAGGAAGCACGGAGTAGTGGGGAGCACAAGAAAGGATCTCCCCATCATTCAGGTTATGTAGGGTCTTCTTTCCTTTATAGATAGTTTCCTGCCTTCCTCTATTAGTCAAATCACCTTTGCCTGATTCAAAGGAAAACCTTTTCCATATATAGGAACACATTTCATGGACAGAAATATCTACACTATTCATTGGAATCCATTTTTTTTAATTCTTCCACTGAGACCAAGGCACTTTTCATGTACAGTTGTGCTGGTTTGAGTCTTTTGTGGATTCCAGATAGTGCTGTTCTTAAAGCAAACCCATTCCTGTGCCTGTAAACCAGGGGTTCTTAACCGGGGGTCCATGGAAAGATTTCAAGGGGTCTGTGAGCTTGAATTTTAAAAAAAACAACTTATTATCTTTATTTTCTCTGACCTCTAACTAAAATCTAGCATTTCCCTCACTTATGAATGTATGCAATAAATTATAGTACTATTCATTTCATATCACATTACAGTTGTTACATATCTCGAAAAATTGTTTACACTCAACCAGACTTCGAAATTACAGTAGTTGTTAGACCCGATGCTAGTTGAGTGTCATAAAACTATCTGCAGCTGCATTCTGAGAAGGGGTCTGTGGTTTTCACCTGACTGGCAAAGGGGTCTGTGGAACAAAAAAGGTTAAGGACCCCTGCTGTAAACCCTTTGTAGATGGGACCTTTTAATTAGATTGTGGATCTTAATCCTTTAACTGGAATCTTATATAAACAGAGGAGAGGGAAGAGAAAATGAGCTGCCATTTCACCCTGCCATGTGGGAGTGGAGTCCAGGATCCCCTGCACCCAGAGACTGAGAGGCTGAAGGCTGGAATCAGCAGAGCAGTCCGAAGATGAAGCAGTAAGACCCTGAGGAGAGGGGAGAGATGAGCCATGTGCCTGATTGCCCAACGATGAGCTTGGGGAGAAAGTGAGCCTAAAGGGGGAGGCAGAGACTTTGCCAGACACCTTGGCAGAAACCAACGGTCAATTTGCCTTGCCATGTGGCAGGAGTCCAGGATTCCCAACAGCTGACCTTTGGCAAGATAACATCTCTGATGATGCCTTGATGTGGACATTTTTCACAGCCTCAGAAATGTAAGCCTTTAACTTAATAAATTCCCATTGTAAAAGCCAACCCATTTCTGGTGTTTTGCATTGGCAGCCTTTAGCAAACTCAAACAACTGTTAATGGCTAAGGAGCAATTTATGAAGATATCCTATAGAGATACCCCAAGAGTTTTAACTAGATCATTTTCTCCCCATCTGAAAAAGCTGAGTTTGTAGGTAATTTTTGGAACCTCACCAATCCCAACTTAGCTGCTCCTTCCAGCATGAAATGTGACAATGTAAAATATTTCACAGTGGCTAAATTCATTAAAGCAAATATATCTCACAGTTAAAATATCTTTATATCCCTAATCACCAACTTCTATGTACAGTTATGCCCCTTCCTTTATAACGTACACCTTTCTCAGCAGTCTAGCTATATGTTTTTCTTAATGGCACTAGATGATCATGCTTCCCCTGAAATTAAAAGTTTATTTAAAACATACCATCTTTTTCAGACAAGCAGTTCCTTAAATTTATTCCCAAAATAAATAAATTTCATGGCTATACCTAAAGGTGATTGTTGTATATTAATTTTATTTTATAATGAAAAAGCATCATTGCATTTGAGGAACTATTTTCTAACAATTACAACTTCTCCTCATTTATGTCCTAGGGGACCAACATTGATGAATTATGGTTAAGTACAGCAGCAGACACTATGGAACCTCTTTTATCCTTATAATATTTCCATAATCTAAATTCCCCCTAAATTTTCCACATGCTCATATAGAGAATGTCTATACCCAGATATAGATCCCTTGTTTTGGCCAATGATTTTAGAGTCAGGTAGATAAGAGATGGTTGCACATTCTTTATCATGCTTCTTATAGAGACAAAGTGTCTATTTTCCTTCCCCTTGAATTTGTGCTGATGCTGTGACCTGAATGCTCTGAATAATAGAGGGCAGACGATGTGATCTTCTAAGTTTGGGCCTTAAGAGGTCTGTAGCTTCTGCCTCCACTGCTTGGAGAGATCCTTTTTGGAAAGCAACTGCCTTGTGAGAAGTCCTGAGACCCACGCTATGAGGAGGTCTAAGGTACGCACATGGAGAGAGAGAAAGGCCACGGGACGAGCAGCAGGTTCAAGACATATGAGTGAAGCCTTCTTATACCTTCTAGCCTGGCTCAACTACTAGCTAAATACAGCTGACTTAACCCCACATGGAGCAGAAGAGCTGTCCACCAAGCCCTACCTGAGTTGTTGACCAAAAAAATCATAAAGTTGTTGTTTTAAGCCACCGAGTGATGAAGTAGTGTGTTGTGCAGTTAATAGATAATCAAAACAGAAACTGTCTAAATACCTGCAGGTTAGCACAATAATTCAACAGACCTTCTTTTGTGACTTCTTAAAAGCAATCAGAGTTGCTCATTTTCAGTATTTTTCCATCACAACTATTTCTCTAAAAATTATTTTTCAAGGCTCAGGATAAAAAGAACAGATGTACCTTGCATAGTCTTCACGTAAAGGAGATTCTTATGCTAGGAAATTGCTTTTAAATTATCCTTATTCATAAACAGAAACAGGATTGAGATGTTTTTTGTTAAGTGATACACATTTTCAGGAAGAAGAGAGATTTTTATACACTTCTTTATTTCCTCTTACCTCTTAAGAAAAAGACAGAAAGAAATAAGAGAAAGAACGATTATTATAATCAAGAGTGCCTGGGGTTAGCTTCAGTCTTTACAATGTAAACATCTATCTCCATAGAGATTGAGATGAATAGGCAGAAAGGTCTTCTCATTTTTTGCTCTAATTCAGAAGAGTTCTTTTGGAGCATATGCTTGTGTGTATGTATACAAATGAACATTGCTAGTAATAGGATGTTAAAGTTAGATTTTGCCCAGGGCATAATTTATAACCCATCTGCTGAGCATGTCCTGAGACTCTCACAGTAACTGGGGAAGCAGCGGTTTTGGTGTGCTGCTGAATACACTCCATATCCCAGGGCCCAGGGGAACCTGGATTCCTGATAAACTGCCTTCTCTCACTGTGATTCGATTATCTGACCTAGGATTTCCAAGTTAATTTGGAAAAGCAATAGGTCCCATTTAAGACACTGTGGCTTCAAACACACAGGCAGGCTGATTCCTAATAATAAAATGACATGGTGCCAAAATGCAGCCTTTCTGTATGCATATTTAATTGGTGACTTAAGATTTGTTTTAAGTTATACTCATTCATTATTTATAAAATGAAATTAGGAATGCTTCTCATACTGTTTTATATACCTTTATTCTCTGGGCCATTTAAAGAAGTCAAGAGAAATGAATTACCAGTCCCACTTGATTTCTTCCATTTCCCCCTCACCCATTATTATTCTCCTTCCTTTTCTCTTGGAGGATGACTAGCTATGGTGCAGAACAACATATAGCCTTTTTCAACTAAATTATATATGTGAGTGTTGTATGCTATATTCCTTAAAGAGATGCCTCCCATTTCCCAAATTATGTTAACCCCACAGGATATAAGAAAACTTAAGCATGCCATGCATTCATCATCACCTATTGAAAGTCTTTATATTCCTTAATAAATTTACAAGACACAGCATTTTTGCAATGGTGGATCCTGTCCACTGGCATGCTTTCAGCTTCACAGTACCATTCATATGTCCAGAGAGTGATGTAACATCTCACTTATTTTTACAGAAAATGTAAACCCTTGTTAAATTAACATATCTATACATATATGTGTATATATATAGCATTAACATATTAGTATACATATTAACACACATACACACACATATATATAACATTGAAGTGATTGCCAGTAAATGAGCACGTGTGTGAGTGCACATGTGCACACACCTGCCCCAAGACTAGTAATCAATTTATCTGACTTCTAGAGATATGATTCATCATGAAAAAAGAGGCTAATTTGTTAAATAAATCAACTGTTAAAGGATCTATTTTGATAATGTCCAGATTTTTATCAAAAAAATAAAAGGAACATAAAATATTATGCACTTTATATAAAAAGGGAGGTGGGGAAAGAGTTTGCATTAGGTTATATACGAGAAATTTTCTATTGAATAAAAAAAGAAAGTAATAATAGTGGTTATCTATTAAGAGAATGAGAAAATGAGGAACTGAGTATATGGGGAACAAATGTTGAAGGGAGACATTCCACCCTATACATTTGTGTGATATTTGGTATTTGAACCATGTGAATACATTATTCACAAAGTAAAGAATGTAAAGGATTGTGTGCTTTGTTTAAAATCAAGAAGAAAATTGGCTTGGAGAGCATTGGTTACTGATGTAAATAAAATAATGAAGACCTCTGAAAAAATAAGAATTGGATCGGACTCTTCAGTGACCCAATAACCAGGGCCAAAGAATTCCCCTCCTCATTTTCATTAAAATGATGGAGTCAGTTTGCTAGGCAAGTTCATTGTGAAAGGCAAGGAAGGCAATTTGAAACTATTCTAAATTTTAATGCTCACACACACGCAGATCCCATAGTTCTCATCATATTTTCACTAATAAAAAAGCAGACCTAAGATACTTAGCTGAAAGACACTAAAATGAGGTACACATAATTTAAAAACTGACTTCATAGATCACAGCTGTACATTTTGGACAGGGAGGAGTGATTTTTCTGTTTTAACATTATGCAAACTTAGATTTTTCAAAGTAGATTACATTTCCAATTGAACATGCAGGAGACAGTGTCCATTCTCCTAACATACTCCCTGACTTGCAACAGGTACTAAATAAATTCCTGGGAAACTATCTTGGAGTAGAAAAGACCATGGACTCTACAAGCAGATAGCCAAGGTCCAAAACCTCGTTGATGTCATGTGATCACAGTAAAATTATTTTACCTCTCATTTCCTCAACTTTAAAATGAGGGTGATATTGCTAACTTGCACTGAGGAGATAATTATAACTACACTGAGGTTACTACTATTATCTGTGGAAGATAATAAAATATGCTCTATTGATCAGCTGCACACAGCAAACCATTGGCCTCCCCTTTACAAAGGAATGCTTTGGATGGTTATTATAATACGCATGAATGAAAAGACAGGAAACCAGTAAGAAGCAGCACCGGAGTCTTATTAGGGCAGTGACTCTCAGTGGCAGGACCCCCTCGCCCGGAGTAGATAAATACTCAACACTCAAGTAACACAGACCTGTCTCTCCTCTCTGATGTGAAGTGGGGCATGGCGCCACCATCCACCGACCCTGGCCCGAGCAGCTGGCCTCCCTGGGAGAGTGTCCATGACAGGATCTCTTCCTCTGCTCTTTTGAACCCTTTGTGCTGTGTAAATGATAACACAGTCATTTGCTGAAAGTTTCTGTTGTACCTAAGCCTGTGTTCCCACGAGTTGTGTAGCAACTTGCTCCACAGTGAATAGTACACACTCAAAATTTTAGTGATTGTCAATGATGAAAAAAATTTCAAATAATTTCATCACTAAAATCCTTTTCCTATTATAATTCTAAAGTTATACTTTGCTTTTTTGCCACAGGCTCATCAGACTCATCTTTTATGTGATGTGTCAGCCTGGACAAAACAGAATTAGAAAATCCTTGAGAAATAAAGCCTTCTTTCTCAAAGCGTGGATCCCAGACTAGACATCATCTGGCACGTTATAAATGCAGAATCTTGGACCCCACCCCAGATTTACTGGATTAGAATCTGCTTTTTAACAATATCTCCAGGTGATTCACATGCACATTAAACTGAAAAGCTATGGTCTAGAGCCAACAGTCCAATACACAGCCACTCACCACACATGGCTACTTACATGTAAATTAATTAAAATTAAAAAAATTTAAAAGTATGTTTCCTAGTGGCACTAGCCACATTTCAAGTGGTCAATAGCCACCTGTGCCGGTGGCTACCATATTGGAATGTGCAGCTAGAGATCATTTCCATTATACTAGAAAGTACTACTGGATAGTGCTGGTCTAGAGCAT
This sequence comes from Cabassous unicinctus, assembly GCA_029593785.1. Taxonomy (NCBI): domain Eukaryota; kingdom Metazoa; phylum Chordata; class Mammalia; order Cingulata; family Chlamyphoridae; genus Cabassous; species Cabassous unicinctus. The sequence continues at coordinate 22,310 of JAQZBX010008804.1, read as the reverse complement.
CATTTCTTAAAATTTGGTGGAATAGTTTCTGTAAGATAGTAAATTATATTTCAGGAAAATAAGGTTCAATAGTCCAATATGTTTTTAAGCCCCAAATTACCCACAGAATCCATTTTTACACAGAAGACAAATACTCATCTAAAGTTGTCCTTTTTCTTTTAACTCAGATGAGAAAACCAGGGACTAGTAAAAGGAAGTGGATTGCCCCATGTGCTGACCCTGATTCTCTCTCTTAGTTCCCAACCCCCATGTCTATGTTTATTTTCTTCTGCCCCTACCACCTGATATTCATACTCATTTTCTCTGGCCCCCAAAACACATCAGTTCTCAAGACTCAGTATACCATGCAGTCATGAAGAGACAAATAAAAGCAAGTTAGAGTTAAATTCTTTACACCCACTGCACAGCCTTAAAGGAACCAAAGAAGTCATGGTGGAATTCCAGATATAACACAGAGATAAGAAGGGATATTTTTCTGGGTATGGCAGACAGTACAGTGAGGAGGGAAGGAAAATGTATGATCTTTCTTAAATCAGAACACGTGGGTGGCCATGCAACCTCTCTCCTCCTCAGGGCAGCTCTGAAAGCAGCTACCTCCGAGGACAACTACTACCACGGGACTTGACCTGAACTTCATTTTGCTAAATCTTCAAGAACGAATTTTTCCCCTCCTTGTGTGCAATTATCTTACTTCATCTTCACTACACAAGAGCTATTTAAGATAATCAAATTGTTCTCTTCTATCCTTCACAAACACCTGGACCAATTTGTGGGATGAACTCGACTAGCAGTATTGGTGGATTGGCTGCATTCCAGGACATCGCTGTTGGTGAATCAGACCTAACATTCAAAGCTCCATAGGGCTTGAAAAAGTTTTGATAAAATTGCTTGAAAAGTTGCCTGTGACATCAAGTGTAGGTCCAGATTGGACCATTTTTTTGAAGTCAGGATGTTAAGAAAAAAAAAAAATTTTTGAGTACTTGGAAATTAAACGTAAATATGACTGCATGTGCATCTTTTCAGTATCAGATCCAGGCATTGTCCTAATCAGCCCACACAAGAATTTTATAATTTATGGGGAGAAAAACTTTATTTGACTTACTATTTACTATTGACATAGGCCCAGAATCTGTACAGTTAAATGTTAATATGCAGAAGATAGGTAAGCTGCAAAAAAAAAAAAAAAAAAAAAAAAAAAGAAAAGAAAAAAAAATCTGCTGTAAAAGACAAGGTTGTGATTTAAAAGTTCTGTAGGTTATAAACTAGAGGATCTCTGTAGGATTTCCATTTTTCCTCTGTAGAGTATTATATAATTTTGCAAACTTTGTAAGCCATTTCTTTCTCCACTGACTATGTAAGTCTCCCGTCCTCAAATACTCTTTGAAATCGCTTTATTATCTTGATGGGTTCTTCATTAATGAGTTAAATCCTTGACAAATATCCACTATATATTATATGAAGATTATGTTTTGTACTTGTAAACTCATACTTTGACAGGAATCAGTAATAGCTTACAGACCATATCTGATGTGGAACAGGTGCTTCTCTGCCACCTCATCTGGGAAATGAAAAACTGCAGAGAATTTAAGCCTTACCCAAACCATAATATGAGTAACCACCTGCTCCTTTCTGCTTCCAGTTAAAATCTACATAATAGATTTGGTCTTATTAGACTTATTACTGGGAGAAAAACAAAAACACAACTTCTAATCCAACAGAACTATTCCAGTTCAATTTTCATCAATTTTTTCTTCAACTGACTTCATTAGACAACCAAAATTATTTATATGATTTTGATCATGAGCAAGGCTCCTTCTACCAACTCCCAACTTAAAAGGGAGCAGCTCTGATTTCTCATCTGCTAAATTTATCAGTTGTATGATTTTGAGCAAGTCAGCCTTTATTACTGTCAGTTGCTTTATCAGTAAAACAGTTGACTTAATCACCATGCTTAGCTCTACAATTTCTTTAATAAGAATCGCATTTCTTAAAGGGGGTAAGACTGAAGGAAAATTAGATATGTTTTAAAACTCATTCAGAAATAGGAACACAGTGCGTGTCACTCATAACCACCATCTGCAGATTTTATACTACAATTTGACTGTAACTTTCCATATTCGTGTCATTAAATATGTGGCTATCTAAAGCATACCCACAAGAATGGAAATCCCCCTTTAAAATTTGGCTTTAAATGGAAGTCAGCAGATTGTACTGTACAACAGTTCCATATTATTATATCTGCTTATTTTTTAATCCTCAGTACAACTGTTGTTGTCTTATGCCCTCTCTGGAACATGCTTTCCTTGTATAGAGTGACTCATTTTGGGGTTTACATAACAATTATGAGCTTGTTATGATGCACAGCTCCAAACCAGCAATTTTCTATCATGATGCGTTTGTCCTGGGTTTTCCTTTATCTAAAATTGTCTTGTGTGACCAATAAGCAATGTGGACCTGACATTTCTGAACCCAAGCAGCTAATCCTAGATTGTATTTACCTTTTTTTGAATATTTGCACCATCTGTGGTTCCATATTAGCTTTTTTTTTTTTAATTTGGTGTTACAGCTCAAGTACAGTAGCTGAGAAAGAATGGAGCAGAATTTCAAATCCAGAATCTATTATAAAGCATGAGATGGAATTTAACCAGGGGATGAGGAAAGATGAAAAAAAAAACCAAATTTGGGAAAAATAAATGCATATTCAATTTTCTACCTTCAAAATCAAACTTTGTTGACTTTTCTGCATTTATAAGGAATATAAAACTGGATGCCACATCTTATCTTGACCAACCCCTAATGCAGATCTGCCTTGGAGCTATGGTAACTCCATATAATCTCCAGGCCAACAAAAATAGGAGGTCAGTATTAAATTGCTTTTAAAGTTCTGATTTGGCCAAAGTACAGAGAAAGGTGCTTTAGTGATGAGATTTTGAACTTCTGGGAACTGCAACAGCCAGTGCAGCTTGATTTCCAAGTCACTTTGCCTCTGTCTGTCAGAGCAACTCAATACATATAAATAATCAAATAATAAGTACCACCTAGGTAATAAGCTATTTTCAATCTCCACAATAATTCTATAAGATAAGCATCATTCCATTCCATTTCCAAACGAGGTATCAAATTCAGGGAAAGAGTGGGTAACTTTCTGAAACTATTAAGTCAAAGAGCTAGAGTTTAAATTCAGGTTAATTAACTATAAAGCCCTAGTTCTTTCCACTAAAAATAATTTTGAGTGACTCAAAAGTTCTCCTTATTTATTGATTTAGCATATTAACATTTCTCATATATGGTACTAGAATTTGGTACTTTGAAAAATCCTTCTAGGAATAAAATCCCTGGAGGTCTTGGAAAAAGACTTATTTAACAAGGGATTCAGGAATTCAGAAGTCTGTTGTCTTTATTAACCATTCAAGAAAGCTTTCAAATGCAACTGCTTGCTTCCCAGAGTTCCTAAGCATATCCCATCCTTCTTAATTTTCATGCAATTTCTTGTTCACCCACTATTGAATTGTCATTTCAGACGCTAAGTACAGAGATACATTAGTGCTTATTCATGCTGGGGGAAAGAGAGGTGGCTTAAGAAGCCAGTGTGTGAATGTGTGGGAGGTGCTGTCAATTCTTTGAAGCAATGGATCTCACATTTTGGTTTTCAAATGGTTTGACTCAGGGAGTCACTTATTGCTGAGACAAGTTGGAGAATATACTTATATGGTTCTCTGAAGCCTTGTGGCCAGGTGCCAAAAGTCTAAGAGTCAATTCATCACAGAGGAAAAATGAATAAATGTCAAATGAGTTTTCCTATGAACTCAAAGCTTTAAAAAAACATAAATTAAAGGGGGAAAAAAGCTTACTCTGGTGTCAAGTGCTAACGAAGGCAGATGTGCCACTAGGGCATCATCAAAGACTCCTTATCAGCAGCTGGATCCACAAGCATGATACATGGAATATGGCACTGAGCAGTAAGCAGAGAGACCCAGAGTCAAGTCCTAATTCCAACCAACTGGGTGACCTTAAACAGATCACTTCACCTCTCCATTGTCTGTTTCCTGATTTGAAAACAAAAGGGCTGAATTCAATAATCAAAACATTCCCTCAAATGCTATAATCATTTATGGTTTTCATAGAAGTCCAGAAGGAAAAATTTGGAAAGGCAAGACCACTATTTATGTCACAGTAGTCTAGACATCAGGGAATCACGTTTTTGGAGAGAGAGAAGCTCTCAGAAATGCAGAGAGGTAGAAGGAATTGGATTCGGATTTGGAAATGGCACAGATACAAAGGGTGACAAACGAACCAAAATCACCAACTCCAAACACAGAGATGATGGCTTGGAGAGTGGACAGACCTTGGAAAGGTGGGGCAGATGCAGATGCAGCCACTCATAGGGCCACCGTGGTGCTAATGCTGCATAAGCCCCATATTAGAGCGATTGAAAGATACTAAGGTCAGTGGGTCTCTTCCATTTTAACTCCGGGTTTGATTCATATGAGCTTATCACTGCCAATATGGTCTTTAGGAAAGTGGAATGCACATACTTCCTAGACTCAGAAAAAAGGGCTAACCCTGATCTAGATGCTGGATATAGCTTCAAGATATACCCATTTTACTTCTTGGGACACGTATTTTATTATCCTCTAAAAAGAAACAAATGAAACATATAGCTTTATTTTTTTAACCTTAAAGTCCCAAAATGCCAATAATAGAGTAGATAGAAAAATCTCTTCCCAGATTCATAGATATTTGGAAATTTAAAATGTATACTAACTTAACCAAATTACCTATTTCTAAATTTGAGAAATTCTTCATGAATTTCTACTTTTTCCTCTCAAAAAGATACATTTTTGACTTCTGCTCAACAGTGACTCAGTTTCTAATCTTCAATTGTGGGTCTAAGAGAGAAAAAGCATGAGGTCAGTATGTGAAACATTGATTGAAAGGATTGCTTTATGTAAAAGACTTTCCAATACTTGTTTCAAAACATGTGAAATGAAAAAAAAATTACTGGCCATGCCTAGCATTAACTTATATTAACTTATATTTAAAACTTTTGCTGGAGGTGGGATGTGATTAACAGAAGCACAAGTATCTGAGTTTCCACTTACTTGATTCCACTTGCCTAAAGTATGCCCATGTACCAAGAGCAGAAGAGACCCACTTCTATTCCTGTTTGAGGATTACTAATGCAACTTCAAGTGGTCTCCATGGTCCATTATTTGAAAATGAATCGCAGGAGAGTCTGCCATTCAAGTTCTCAATTATGTAATTCAGATCTGTCACATTTCTGTTTTCAGAACAGGGACTCCCAGATGGTATAAGAAATTGAATCCTCATTTAGACCTCAATAAAAGGGGTGGGTATAGAGATAATAAAATTACCTTTTCCTCACTTTTCTTCATTTTACTAGCTTGGAACCTGATACATAGGCTTTTGTATTGACCTGAGAAAATCAATAAATATGATAAATTACAATAATATTGAAGTCCAATAAATATACAGCATGGCTGGAGAATATTCCCAACAGTAAAGTCAAATTTGATTATGCACTTAGCTAACTTTTCTTACATTTCAACCCAAAATATCATCAGTTCCCATATGCAAAGAAATTCTAAGTCAGTCATTTCTAGGAACCAATCTTCTGGAAAGAGAACATTAAACTGTGAACAGATTAAAAGCCGATCCTAAGTCTTTTGGGAAAACAGATACATTATCATCTCAAAATATTAGAAATCAGTCAACCAGTAGTAGATTTGTTTTTTATCTAATGCTTCATAATAATCTAATTGTAAAATTTCTACTACTTAGATCAAAAGTATATATGTGTAAGTGGTATATTTTCAGCATGGTGAGTATGTGTATATATACACACAGACATGTATTTTTGCATTTTCATTAGCATGAATGCCAACTTACTCTTGCAAAACAAATAATCTGCAGTGGTCTAGAAGCATAGTAGTAACAAGAATAAAAAAATATTTATTAAGCTCCTACCTTGGGCCAAATGCTATATAATCCCATTCACATGGACTAACTCTAACCCTTGCAAAATTCTGAATGTCTTTTCCCTTTTAAAGATGCAGGGATGGTTTTAGAGGGGGTATGTAATTTGCCCTGGATTGCATAGTCAGTAAACGGTAGAGGAAGGATTCAGGCTGAAATCTGTTAGACTCTGTTCTCAACACTTCACAAGGGTTGCCTCCCAGAAGAAATAACTACATATAAAAACCACTTAGTAATTCCAAAAACACTGTAGAATATACTATTCCAGCTAATGAATAAGCACATTACCTGAAAGTTTGTTTTAAAGTTTATTAAAGTTTTGACAATTGTTAAGTAAACTACGACACAATAAACTTGAAAATGAAAGTCATTTTTTTAATGATGTAAAAGTCATTACAAAGAGCACTGTCAACATCAATTACTGAACAGAAGCATTCTAAATAAAGCCTTTGTTTTTATCAGTTTTGGCTAAAACAGAATTTTCTATGACCTGGCAGTGGTTACATATGGTATATCTGAAATCCTGAGAATTCAGGACTGCTTGACAAAAGTTGGAATCTACCATATGAAGGAATCTACAATACGAAGAGCTTTCTCCTAAGTACCCCATTCTCCCCCATGGATCCTACTTGCCAGCGTTCTTAACCATTCTGGAAATGACAAGCATTCTTTAAGTTAATATGTAACTGACTATTATGAATGTCTACCAGGTAGGGGAAGGTAGGTGCTCAGTTTAAAAGTCTTGGAGAACAGTGCTGTCTAGATAGGAAAAAGTAAGCAGATACTGGTTATTGCCCAAAACCTTGTGGACCAGGTCAATATAAACTTCCAAACAGTAGTGTGTTAGGAATAATCAATACAAAGCCATATGATTTCTCAAGCGGGAGGCAGCATGCACTAGAGCAGGAACAGTGAACATCTCTATCTTTACATGTGTTCATGAAGAAGTTTGCATCCTCCCACTCCCACCTTTGCTTATTTGCTGTTATTTGGACCCTTTACAGGTTTTCAGATGGAAAGAGCTCCAAATTTTCCTAGTTGTTATATGTCTTGGTGTGCATGTCCTCATTATAATGTTTCAGTAATACATGAGCTTGGTTAGAGCACATATAACATAAAATGTTCAGCAAGTATGAAAATACATGGAAGTGACTTTAATAGTTGGAACATCAAGGAATTATTTTATTTAAATGTCACATAGAATTAGCTGTCAAACAATTTACATGAAAAAGTTTTGAATTATGCCTCACCCTACTTTGGCTTGCTCCTTCTACCCCTCCAATGCTAGTATGCACCTCCAGCATGGGGTCTTAAGGACTCCATTGCTATGCCCACACCCCTGCCATACTGACTGAAATCTCATTCTTGAGATAGTTCTATAAATTACACATTTTTTTCTTCAAACGTCTTTTTTGTCATCCTAATATCTTCTGAAGTACATTAAATTGTAAACAAAAGTCCACATATTCAGCAGTGCATTCACCTGTTAGTGAGAATTAGCCAATGTGTACTTTCAGCCAGTACAGCAGTAAAGGAAGTGAGTTTTGATTGAATAGAAGCAGGGATGTAACAGAATATTTTGAAGTCCATATGTATATCTGAAGGATTAGTCCAGTTGTCCCAAGACAATTAATATAAAATCTACATGCATACACAAACTCATATATAATAATCAAACAAGTGTGTGTTCTGAAATATGTGATATTTTGTAAAATGTTAAAATAATAGATCAACTATAAGTGGCTTAATGATTCTCTAAGCCTTTTTTTCTACCGAGGCTCCTATTCCCAGACCATTGTCGGAGAACTTAGTATATGACAGGCATTATTCAAAAGCTTTTAAGTATTATCTCATTTAATTTTTTGCAACCAGCATGTAAAAGACCTACCTTTACCTCCATTCACAGATGCAATGGAGAAATCGAGTAACCCTGTCCAAGAAAACAATGTACTCACTGGTGGAACTGGGATATTAACCTGCATCTCTGATACCCACTCTAAAACCCATAGACAATACTAAATAAACATACACATTGATGGCAAAAAAAACTCACAGGCTTAGCCACAATATTCTGGTACTATGTATGGTACATGATATACTGCATAAAAGTCACAAATATTCCTGTAAATACTAATGCTGGAAACACTGTAATCACAAATGATTCAAGGGACCAAAATTTTGAAAGAACATTTTTACTTAGCCTCGGAGAAATTGAGTTTGTTTTTGGTTTTCAATGTAACACACTTTATAAGATAATACAGCATTAATATGTAACAATACAATTTTCTCTAACTTCTTTTTATATACTTTAATCTTTTTTAAATTTGAAATTTCCTCAGTCCCTGAAATTGACGGATGGATGGATGGATGGATAGATAGATGGATAGATAGAAGATAGATTAAAAGCTTATAAGCAAGGGATGTTTGTGATATGTTCTAAATATGGTAGACAAAATGTCTTTCTATCTATGTGTTAAGAAACTAAGGAAAAACAGGAAATTTATATTCTCTCTGCTAAGACATACTACTTTTATCCAACCTGAATTATTTTATAACCAAATCTCATAGCAGTCTCCCCCTAATTAGGCATTTTTTTTTATATGTTGAATAATTAGAAGAAAGGCAATAAATCTTCTATTAAATAAGCTTTTCAACATGCTTTCTAAAAGCCATTTTCAAGGTTTTATGTTAATAGCAATAGTCATAAACTAAATTATGGTGTGTGTTTGTGTGTTTGTGTGTGTGCAGGAACACATGGGGGATAACTTTTTTGCAAGATTTCTTTAGCATGAATTTGAAAACTTTAATCAAGTCTGTTAGACTTAAGCTAAAATTAAAGTATTGAATCCCATTTTCTGTATTGAAACTTTTTATGTAAATATTACCTAAAGTCTAAAAGGACATTTGATATTTTACAAAAGGCATTTTACATGGAAGATAATTAATTGTAACATTTGACCATAAATTATTTATCAAGATGCTGCTGCAAGTTGAATTGTAAGAAATTTAGTTTCCGAATAAAATGTGTTTTTAAAGAAAAATGGATAACTTAGTCTTATCAAAGAGTTGCTTGTAAAATTATGCTTTTTAGTCATACTACAGAAAATAGGGTTGTTTCTTGTTTTGTTTTTGACTTTTGATTGATTGTTTTTGTTTTTTGTCACTGAGAGGTGAGCCAAGCATTTTAGGAATTATTTGCATCCATTGGATTCAGCAGAAGGGTGCCACCTGGTGGAAATGTAGGAAATTCTAAACCTTGTCTTCCTGTAAAAATGCACTCATCCAACAAATTTTGAGAGCCTGATTATTACCAGGGACAAATGATATGAAGATTTAAAAAATAAATATAAAAGTATTCCTACATATCTGGCCCTTTTTATGTTAGATCAACAGCAGAGATATATTAAATTTAAAAATTTAAGAGCTATTATTTACATTTACATTTGAACCTTTAAACAAATTCTTCACCTATTTTACAGTTAAGGTAAATTTGAACACACAGACATAATTTGCGATGATTTTAGATTATGCTAATAGGAATGGGTCACATTACGATTGTATAATATTTAAGAGACGGGACTTCAGACTTTTTTGAGCTTATTGTAAATGTCAGAGACCAGGGCCAAGCCTTAGTTCCCCTCTGTATCCTCCTCTATAAAATGGGAATAACAACAGGACCTACCTCAAGAAGTTGCTGTGAGAATCAAATAAGAAAATGTCACTCAACTCTCAACCAATATCTTATCTGCCCTGAGAACAGTATTCTACACAGAGCCAGCACTTAGGTAATGATGAACACATATATGAATAAGTCACAATAGATACTCAAGATCTGTATTCCTCAGTGTGAAACGAGACTTTGGTCACATTAAGTGGGAATGGCTGCATCTACCCATGCCAAAGGTTTTTAGATCTTTTGTAAATGTAGAGTGTTATGAAAACAGCAAAAATACCTGTCATAAACATTTACTTATTCAATGAAGCTTTAAAGGAAGGATAACTAAGAAGATAAAAATATTTCTAATGATTCTGAATGTTAAAAAAAAGTATATGGTCTCTGCTATTCTTGTGGCTGCCGCCTCCTAGAGAGGGAATGCCCCTGGTCCTGGCCCTTTCCCCAGGGTCAGAGGACAATCACAGATAAGATGAAAAAGGGAGGTCGAGCTCCCTAAAGGATCAAACCAGCCACCAAATTATGTGGTTCACAACCATTTTCACTCACAGCAAAACCTAAGGTCTTTCATGGTACTGTAAGGGGAAATAGGTGTTAGATGGCCTCAGGACACGGTGTCTTGGAGGTTTCATAAAAGTCTCTACCATGGAAAGTGAAAGACCTTTTTTGGCAGCATTCAAAAGTTTAAATCATCTAAAATCAATACACAGTGAGCGATTAGATGGAACATACATCTATTTAACCATTAGATAGGATTTATAAAGCTATGTTTTTCTTTAAATTTGGATATCATTTTTTTTCTGAAATAGCACAGAAACCAGAACAATAAATCATGTCATTATATCCAGTATTGGTTCAGAGTTGTGTGACAATTGCAGAATGAGACCACAATGGCGAATACTGTTAATAAAAACTTAGTAGTCTTACAGCAAGTAGTTTGAGCATTCACAGCAGTCACCCATGTTATTTGTCCATCATTTCATACGGCAAGCTTTGGACAAAGAGTATAGTAGATATAGGTATTTTCTGGGAGTGCTTGGAAAGCCCTTAGTGGGATGCTGGCATGCATATTTCAGGATGACTTTCCTTCTTGAAAAACCATTCCACTTCCTTTTAAACTCATGCCTGAAATGCACATCACTGACATTTTAAAATCATATGAACGATCAGAAAGGCACTTAGAATTTACTCAATTAAAACAGGACTTCAGAAAATGGCCACTCCCTGACTATTTGAAGTGCCCCCTCTCCCAAAATATAGCACACTAACAAAAGAAAAATGGATCCAAGCTGGACTCTTATCTCCATACAGGAATTTTAAATACCAGTTTAGTCCTGACAAAAGGACTGGGTGTTAATCTACAGCTGAATCACTATTTACATATACATTTTCAGCTTCTGTGCACTCTGCTCTGCTTCTTCATCCCCACCCCACCATCACACAACTGTTTGCAGCACCTCAAGTAACCAGCTGGTGTCACAGGTTAGTGAGCAAAGATTTCATGTGGGGACTCTCACCTGACTAGTCTTTCTTACTGGTAGCATCATTCCAAGAGCAATAGAGAGACTCAGCGGCTTGTTAATGAAATTTAAGGACTGTCAGCCTGAAAGAGGATGTCAAACCCATGCTCCCCTCCTGAAATTATTTGTATGCATCTGCTAACCAGTTGCTACACTGTGGTGTGGGGAGGGGAGGAGAGAAAGAAAAGGAACTCAAAGAGGAGGGGGATATTAACGTTTCAATATGTTTATCCTTATCTCAGGGAAGGGAGCAAAGATGGTTTAAGAAAACAACTGCTGTGTTAAAAAAAAAAAAAA
>JAQZBX010008804.1:0-10723 GCA_029593785.1 Cabassous unicinctus | reverse complement strand
CCTCGCCATCACTCGTGGGCGATTTGGACAGCTCCCCTTAACACACACACACTGCTTAGAATACGCGAAGAGCTGAGCCGCTGCTGGAGCCCCTGCTGCTCACACCCCTTTCCCCCACTTTTAGCAATGTGCCCGCCGTGTTGGCCCGGGCACGTCCAGCCGGCCTTTGACAGCGCCTTTGGGGCAGAGAGCCCCATTTGCTGTACCCCCGGCGCCTCCTGTTCCATAGTTATCCGCTGACCTAAGAGCAGCCCTCTCTGCCCAGAGTCTCTAATTGATGTAAATGTGACAGCACCTCGAGCCAGCTCATCACAGACTCCCTGTCCCCCGCCCCCCTCCGCCAGGGCGCCTTGGCGCTTCTGACCCTCCAACTTTGGGAAAAAGCGACAGCAAACTCCCGAGTCACCCCGATTCAGAGACACAGTCGAGGTGGGGCTCCACCTTATGGTTATGCTACAGATCCCTAGAGATCGAAACAAAAAGGGGTGGCAGGTGCGGAAGGACGAAAAAGGGATGGGGATCACTCCCAGTCTTCCCAGGGCACCCCATTTTTGCAGACGCACATCTGGATCCAACAAATCACTAAAACCAACACCCTTACAGCTGCCCTTAATGATAACACGTTCCCAGCTTTCCTTAATAATCAATGCCTTTCTGTTCCCTAAGCTCCTATCCATTCAGCAGACTATAGACGCCGCCTGGTACTCCTTCCCCCATGCACCACCCCCTCCCCCGCCCGACCAGAAGGAAAAAGGAAAGCAAAGAAACAACTCAGCCGGCCTAAAGGTCATTTGCCTAATCGGTTCTCTTAGACCAGCGTGCTTCTCAGCTCCGGGAAGATGGGTCCCAAACCCTGACAGTAGATGCCTTCAGGCGCCCCGCAGATCCCAACAACGTGCATGGTAGGGAGCCTGGAGGCCTTACTTCCCAGGTCCCAGCCTCCCCTCTCTCCCTTCGTGACCGGCCCGCCAGGGTTCCCCATGGCATCCCCGGCGTTTACCTCTCTACCCGCTTCCCCGTGGCTCTCCACCTTGCGCATCCTCTCGCCCAGCCCCAGAGCGCACTCAGACGCTCCAACTTCCTGCGGAGTCCATGGGTGAGCAGAGGAGAGCCTGGAACTGGGGCGGGGGGTGGAAGAGTAGTGGGGGTCGAACGAAGTAGGAGAGGCGGAGGGTGGGGGCTGAGGAGCGCGGGTTGGAGCCTCCCCTCCGGGAGGGCCTGGCCACAACTGCCAACTCTCACCTGGTCCGCCGGCTGCGCCTGGCTCGCCCTGGCCCCCGGGGTGGGCTGCTGCTCCTGCTTCATGGCTGTCATCGCCCGCGGCCCGCGGTGGCGCTCACTTCCTAGCGGGCACTTCAGACTCGAGGACCGTCACTTGGCCGCGATCGCATGTCACAGGCTCTCCGAATTGGCGGAAGAGAAAGCGGCAACGACGGAGTGGGGGGAAGGGAACGATAGGGAGGGCAAGGAGAAGAGAAGCACCAGCAGGTTCCCCCCTCACAGGATCCTTCCTTGGGCTGTCGCAGACCCTCTAACTCCCCACTCCCCCCCCGCCCCCCACCACCCCAAAGCGCAGACAGCCTCGGAGACCAGGCGCGACCGAGTGGCAAGTTAGTGGAGCGGCCAGCGGCGGGCACCCGGCACCTGATTGCGCTCAGGCGACGTCTCCCAGTGCCAGAGGAGCCCAGCTCTCATTCTACCGCAGTCCGCGCCCTCCTTCTGTACCGCCGCTGGGCTGGAGCGGCTTCCCGCGCCGCGCTCAGTGCGCCAGGTGGAGCAGCTCCGCGCTGCGCTCCAGCATTTTCCGAGCAGCCGCAACGCGGAAGAGATCCCTGCGCGGCGCGCGAGCTTCCCACTCGAGCGACCAAAGCTGCCCGGCTCCGCGGGCCCCCAACCCCTCCACCCCCCGCGGGCTCCGGCTAAAACCCGGAGAAGCGGAGTACGCCCGTGCAAAGCCCTAGGAGGCTCCGGCGCTGCCACTGGGCATGCTCCAGTGCCCCGAAAAGGCAAGAGGTGGGGAGCTGGGGACCCCGAGACCCGCCGCGGGCGGGCAGCGCCTGTCAGGATCCGAGGGCTTGTCCCAGACCTGGGTCTGAGGCTCTATGCCTCTTGATTAGGGGCAGTGGACATCCCTTGGCCTCCAGCCTGGATTCCTACTCTCCCTGCTTGGCTAATGACAATGGAAATCCTAAAGGTTGGTTGAAAGCAATAACTGTAATGGTAATATCTGGCACTCACTTTTCTTTTTTTTCTTTTTTACTCCCCTGGACATACGTAAAAAAAAAAAAAAGTTCAAAATTTAAGTCCCTTTTCCAGCTTTCCATCGCCCTGCACTCCCCATTCCCATTCAAAGTAAGTTTATTGAGCATCTTTCTTTTGCCAAACACACTGTAAGGCAAGACAGGATTACTGGGGGGAAGAAGCTAAATAATGAGCTACACCAGCCAAATTCCCGCCTGCAAGGAGTTTACATTATAGAAAGGAGACTGGGAGCCTGGAGCAGCGACACAAATGAAAGAGTCAGTGTAACCCTTTGGGAGATAAATTCACGCGGGTGAAACAGACAAAGCCCATCAACTTCATTAAGATGCACTAGCACGCGGCCGTCCAAGGATGCAGGGGAAGAACCTGTCCTAAGCAGATAGGCCCCCAGCAGACCCCACATCCTTGGCACAGATTGTTGGGTACTGCTCAGCAGAGAAAATCCTGGAGGGAGTTAAACACCCAGATGCTACTGGCCTCAGCACTCAGGTTGGGAGAAGTTTTGGGCAGAGGGCACAGAGGGTATGGGAGAGAGAGGGAAAGGCTTGAGTTGGCTTTTATTAGCTAAGGTTTGGCTCCCTCCTTTTCTGAGTTATTTAGTCCTAGAAGTAGTCAATTCTTAGCTGAGGGGCTGTTGTAGGATATTGAGAGCTGTGCTCTGCCTGTTAACTCCTAAAACATGAATTCCCACAATTTTCCTAAACATTAATTGTAATAGTCCCCTTTATAATATTTGTTTTTCTAAAAAAGGAAATACATCCGTGATTACCAATAGGTTTAATTAGATTAGAAAGTCAAATGTAGTGGTTTTGTCTTTAGAAAGGTAGAATTTGGGTGAAAGGAGAGCTTGCTTTATAAAAACTTGTATTCAAGTGCATGCTGTCAGTGGCCCATTACAGTATTTTGATCCGCTGCTATAGAATAACATTGCTAGTTGTAAAAGTATAAAACAAATAAATACATAAAATGTGCTGCTAATAAACTTTTAGGCAGTTTATCCAGTAAATCTGAAAAATCCTGCTATTCTCTCACATGTAATTTTGGTGTGGGAGGTGTGTGTGAAGATCTGAATTATACAGAAAACATTTCCATCTTCATATTTTGCTCTTCAGTTCATTATTTGAATATATTCATCCTTCAAATGTGTTTCCATTTTGGAAAAACCTATGAAGGACCTGAAGGAAAGTACTCTATGTGCAGAAAATTCTGTTGACAAAGAATAAGTATATTGTGAATATTCTCGCTTTCCTGATTTTGTGATAATCAGGGTAGGCTAAACATTCACTATATTAGAAACCATGCATGTGTCCCCAGACCTAGTTTTTCTCCCTAGGTCTGGTTTTTAGAATGCTGGTGATAAGCTAAGCCTGATTTATTATATGACCATCCTGTATGGGAAATGACTGTGACTCTAGGTATCTTTGGTCAACCTTAAGAGATATAGCAGGGGGACGGATGTGGCTCAAATGGTTGGGCATCCATCTCCCATATGGAGGGACCTGAGTTTGATCCCCAGGACCTCCCGGTAAAAATAAAAAAAGAAAAATATAGAAGGTGCATGGGCTGCCAGGCCCTGTGCGCCACGCAGCAAGATGATAACCTAACAGGAGAGTGACACAAGGAAAAGCCAAGATGAGACATGCTGAAAAACCAGGAACTAAGGTGGCACAGGCAATAGGATGCCTCTATCCCACATAGGAGGTTCCCAGGATCGAATCCCAGTGAAGACAGGAAGAGAAGGATGAGAAGAGAGGGCTGGAAATGGACACAGAGAGTGCCCAGTGAATGGACACAAAAACAGCAAAAACAGGAGTTGGGGAGGTAAAAATGGATAAACGTAAATAAATAAATAAATCCTTTTTTAAAAAGTATAGGGGAATAAGATACGGACTATAGTTAGTAGTAATACTTTGATGATGCTCTTTCACAATTTGTTAACAAATGTTTCACAACAATGCAACGTATTTGTGGTGGGGTGATCTGTGGGAGCCCTGTTTGTTTTGTAAGTTCACAATATTTACTGAACACTTATTGTTTACGTATGTTCATGTATGAATGATATACTACAATAAATTGTTTGAAAAAAAAAATAAGTATACACTGGAAGGGATTGCCCTCATCCTGTTTAAGTTTATTGATTTGATTCAATTCAACTGTTAAACTTGTAGCCATTTCAGTATTCAGCATATAGTCACTTTGGTTACAAATCAAGGCATAAATTGTTATATGTTTCAGGTATGGGGTGTGTGTATGTGTGTGTGTGTGTGTGTGTGTGAATCACTTTTATTTTTAAGGAAGACTTACTTGACTTATTTTGTGTTTCTGTCTTTTTGGGTCAGTTGTTATTTCCTCAAGCTAAGAACATTCCTTTATAGCTGTTGGCATCTAGGTTAAGGGCACTAATTAAAACTTAATCACATGTAAACCGATTTTCCAAATTTAAATACTCTGCTTTTTGAAATGTGATGCACTTGACTTATAATGTCGGCTGTTCTACTTCATTTCCAACTCATTGAAGAAAAAATTCTAATGACCCAAAAAATAAAACATAAAGAAATAACTTATACCCTAAGAGGAAATACCTGAAGCTCTGTTTTATATGGTTTCTGATTCTGATTATCATAAAAACAATAATGCACAATCAAATGTCCACAGGTTTTTGAAACTACTCAAGCAGATATAACTCAACTGCTCATTCATACTGAAGTCACTGCAGTGTAAACAAGAGATGCCTGGACCGGACTGGATTCAGGGGATGTCAGGTCATGGAGGTATCTGCCAAAGTGAAGGCACTTACCTATTGCCGATGCTTCTCTGCTAAAATAAGGGGGAAAAAATTTGAACTTGATATTTAAGATCCTGTCTTTTGTAAATTTCTATGGTTATATATTTATTTTAAAAGTCAAAGACTATCCTCTGAATAATATTTTTATATATGTCTAAAATTTAGTGGATGGGTCATTTAAATGCTGAGAAAAACCCCCACAACTCAGTAAATGAGTTAATTACCTCAGAATGGATATGTAACATCCACCAAACTTTCCCTATGCTCCATAAATACATATAAATAATTATCCTTGGCTTGATAACTTTTTTAGAATTCAGAAAATTAAAATGAAATCTTTCTTTATAGAGTGTCATTTCTGAAAGTTAAAGATCTATTTAAAGAGAGTTTTGTAGAGATACACAGAATATTTTGGTATACTTTTCCTCATATGGTGTCTGTGACAAGCTCAGATTAGCTCAAGTTTCAGTCGTGCACAACTACAAATGATATAACATTCTAATTCTGATAAAGTGCTAGAGGAGATTTCCTTATAGGTTTCCTGGAATGGAATCAGACTCTCATAACTTAAACAGAGACATGGAGAGATTATCTCACAAAATATTCTCTACCTTGACTTCTAAATGTCTAAACCTTCCAACATGTGACTATTTTACCCAGGAACATTTCCTGGGATTCAGACTACACCATTATCTTCTGAAAGAAAAAAAAATGCATTTCCTCAAATCCTAGTTTCACATTCCCATATAGACATAACCTACAAGGCTGCTTCCTTAATTTATTTATCTGAATTTCTAAAGTCACTCAAAAACTTTCTCACATACAGCATTGCAGACATCTACAATGTCTTTTTTCCTTGATATTCCATTCTTTAATAGTGAAATGCCAATGCAGGACATTTCAAGTTACCAGGAAATATTAATGTGAATAGTTGAACATAAGTTGCAAGATTTAGATAATAATTGAATCTATTCAAGATCACCATTAAAATGCTTAAGCATCAGCGGCATATGTGGGCTGTTCCAGAAACACATAGGACAAGGGTGTGGTATTCAGTTGCCCATCTCAAATAGCATACACAGAACCAAAGAACCCTGTGATGAGACGGAGGAAAATAAGTGGCAACCTCCCCACATTTACTCTTATAAGAACCAAATGGTAAATAAGATCTAGCTAAACTCAGATATGTCAGAGAAAGACCAATGTCCCTTGAGAATTTTGTGAAGAAGGGCAACCTTTAGAGATAGACTCTCATGTTTCAGATAAATTACAGTAAATAGGAATCAGTAAACAGCTCGCTGCTGGAATCTCTTATTCCCTTTTCCTTCTATTCTCTCTCCTTCTGCGGTGAATCTGCAGTGTCATGGAAAGACCACCTTGGTGGGGAATTCCTGAGCATTAGCCAGTTCTCTATTGAGTGTCCATAATGAGTGCAGCATCAGGGAGACAGAGTTCATGAGCTGTGTCTTCAGAGACCTGGCCTGAAATGTGCCCAATTAGCTCTTGAGGGATCGAGAAATAGCTTTAGTTCACATCTTCTGTTATCATTTGGTTTCGATTTATAAATCACCTCTACTCACCTCAATCGGCTTCTTGAATTCCCCAAAGTATGTATTATGTCACTGAGCAGAAAAGCAGTATGTGGGGCAATCCTCAGAAACAAGCTGCACTTTAGAAACTCTAGCCAGTACAGTGTAACAGAAATTTCGCTTTAAAAAATGAAAGAAGTGGAGACACTGCATATTTAAGTAGTATTCATGTACACTTCTCATACTGTTCTGAGATTCTTTTGGCATTATTTTAAATGAACTTTTTGTTAATCTCAGTTTATCACAGGAAGATTTTTCTGTTGCAGAAATTCATAGCCCAATTATGATCTCTGGTGGAAGCAGACAGAGTTGCAATATCCTGAGAGCCATTCTTTTTACTCACTGGAGGCCTGAAGATGTAGACAAACTGCTCATTCATACAGAGGTCCTGTGTTGTGGATTCCCCTTGGTTATTATATTTACAAACCTCACTTCTCCACAGCCTTTTGTATGACATGTATAAGGGCATAAAGACAGGGGGGAAAGGTGCACATGATTTTTCCCAGGTATGATTTTCTCTTAGTATGTAAAGATGAATCCTAACACCAAAACTATGTGAGAAAGTAGGAAACTTACCCAAATTATCATTATTTTATTTTACTTACTAGAGCCTGACAATTGGCTTGGGTTTATTTATCTGTTTTGTTTTGTTTTTTTGTTTTGTTTTTTTGAGGGCAATCATTTAATTAATTGGTTATGTTGGCATAGTAAAAAATAAAAAATGAAAAAAAAAGAACTTCTATATCTTTTGGCTGATATTAGTGATTATTTTTTCTGATCTTCACACTTCTTTAGAAAGAACATAAAGTTCTCCTGATCAGACTTGGTCCGCAAATGGCAGAAGGGTTGTTGGATATGGACGAGTATTTAGAAACATTGGCACAACATTTGTCCTTTTCAGATAATGAGTTTGCTTTTGATGAACAAATTTCTCTGTAACTAAAATTTCTTGTTTCCATTACTAAGACTAGATATTCCAATGATTCAAAATAATATCCTTCTCTTTGTCCTTGGTAAATACATTATTACTGAACCTTCTGTTATATTCGGATTTCATAGTAGTTACCTGCCTCCCTTCTTTATATAATTCCCAGAACAGCACAAAGCAGATTTCCCATTCAGGGAAATCTTTTATGAATTGATAGAGAAAACTTGAGAATGAGATCTTAATCAATTTTTTGAGGGAAGGGGAGAATTCCATATTTTTAACCCTTTTACCATACTTGATTTATTCTTAAGGATTTATTATCAGATTCAGGCTACCCCATACATTTTCCTATTGAAAACAATAGATAAGTGTAAGATCCTGGAGAAATGGCCCCAGAGCATCTGTTGGCCTCAAAGGAACCTTGCCATTTTTCTCCACCAATTTTTACTTTTTCCCACTGAGAATTATTCTTCTATCATCTCCAAAGGAAATTGAGGCTGAGTTATTGAGTTCATAGCAGTCCTTTTACCACACACAGTCATCTGTGTAAATTGTACAAATACAGTTTTAGGGCATCTTGGGATGCAACATATATTGAAATGAGGCAAATTAAAAACATCTCGCATTACTGAACACTGTTTAACTCTGTTTAGCATATTAGGTTAAATGGGTTGCTAGTTCTTGAGGCAGAATAATTCATATCCTCTGTCTATCTATCTGTCATCTGTATTGGTAAGAACATGGAAGTGTTTTCAGTCATGCCATTTCTATGCTACAAAACTATATATTTATTAAAGTCTTATATCTTTGTCCAAATTGAAGGAGAAGGAAAAGGAGGAGAAGGAAAATAGGAGGATGAGGAAGAGAATAGGGGAGGATAAAAGCCAAGGGAATGCATCCTGAAGAAGTGAGGATATATTAAGTCTTTTTTATATTTATTATTGTACTCATAAGGATTATGAAATGCCCTAAATCCTATTGATCAGATCCAAGATCTTGCTCCTGCTATTGTTTATATTCTTAGTATTTATATAATTGCAGAAAGCATGGTCCAAATTTTAATTTGCTTATTCCTCTCTAGGTGATTTATATTTGACATTTTCAATCAATTTCATGCTTACCTTTTCTTCTGATATTTAATCATTTGCAACACTTAATTAGGCAGAAAGAATCAGTGGAGGAAGCAAAAAGAATGCATAACAAATATCACAGTTTATACAAATCATTGACTAGAAAAATGCCCATTAACTTGCTATTTTATTCACTCAGCAGGATTTATATAAGTGCCTCATCCTAGTTGATAGGGCATCAGAAAATGTCTCAACGGATGGATGAGCAGTTCTCTTCGGTGGTTGTACTCTCCTCCCCGTGGAGAAGCCATCCACTCACTTTCCCATTTTCCCAAATATACTTGATCCATTAGGACCTAGCTCATCTCACATCTGTTCTTAACTCGAGTTCATAGGAACTTTCTTCCCTAACTTTCTTCTTGTAGCATATATCCCTCTACAAAATTTATGCCTATTCTGTACTAGCTTGTTCAGCATTCTAATTGTCACAAGTGAGGTTTTATCTTTCCTGCTAAATTACAAATTCCTGGGAGAAAGGAAACTTGATGGAAACTGGGAATAAGTTTATTGTGTACAGGGGGTGGTATGTGGGAGTTCATAATAGTCTCCCTTTTTAATTAGGGAAGGTCTTGGAGGAAATGTGCTTTGAAAAAAAAGTTATTCTCCCTATTTCCTCAAAATGAAGCCCTATCAGAGCCTCTTAACAACTTAAAAAAATTATTGAACAGGGAACCTCAAGGAATATTTCTTCTCTGTTGTCTAAGAATATTTCACTGACCCTTATTTGATATATAGAAATTATACAGTCATGGTATTCCTCTTATCTACTGCTGGTAGATACAGGTAAGGGCCCACCAGATATCGCTGTGGACCAAAACATCAAGTAAAAGCCATTTTTGCTTGGAATTTTCCACTGCTTATGAGCTGGCACTATGTGTTTGAAATACTGATCCTCCAATGCTGAGAGCTCACAGGAAAGAATGAATTGGGAGATAATGGTTCTCTTGGTAAG
This sequence comes from Cabassous unicinctus, assembly GCA_029593785.1. Taxonomy (NCBI): domain Eukaryota; kingdom Metazoa; phylum Chordata; class Mammalia; order Cingulata; family Chlamyphoridae; genus Cabassous; species Cabassous unicinctus. The sequence goes on along the minus strand of JAQZBX010008804.1, from coordinate 1,077 downwards.
ATCACTCCTATTTTATTCTATTTTCCCTAATATCTAAATTCTATATTGAATTTGAGGGAAGAGGTGCTATAAACTGGGTAAAATGATTAAAAAATGTTGAAATTAAATAAAGTATTTTGTTCACTTAATACAGTTGAAATTCCTTAGCTTGTGTATAATAATGCCAGAAAGTATTGCATGGTCAATACAGTGTTCTAGGATTATGCCCTACCTCAGAGCATAGTTATTTTCCCTTTTCATCCTCTGCACACTTTTAAATAAGCTTGATTATCTGATTTACTTGGGACACTTGAGACATATTTATACTAAAAACTCATTAGTTGTTTATATAAAATTCAAATTTAACTGTGCAGCCTGTGTTTTTATTTGCTAAACCTGGCCATCCTATTATTAATGACTATACCTTGCACCCAGATTGAAGTCTTAAAAGAAACCACGAGGGAGTGGATGTGGCTCAAGCAGTTGAAAGCCTGCTTCCAACAGGTGGGGTTCCAGGTTTGGTCCCTGGTGCCTCGTAAAAACAAAAACAAACAACAAGCAAACACACAAAAATAACTCAGGGGAGCCGATGTGGCTCAGTGGTTGAGTGCAGGCTTCCAGTATAAGAGGCCCTGGGTTCAATCCCCAGGCCTGGAACCTCAAAAAAAAAAAAAAAAGGGAAACCATGGTTTCCATCCCCCCCCAAAAAAAACCAACACCCATCCCAAAAACAGAGAGCATCTAAAACTGCAAGCAAGACAGTTCCATCCATCTGCCCAATGGACTCTAAGCCTCCTCTCAATTGGAAGCAGAGTGGACACCACCAATAAGGAGGAATTGCAACTATGGACTAAAGTAGACTTAATTTTATTCTAGTAACAGAAGAACTTGTGACACTGATATAAAGACAGTGGCCATAAGAGATTCTGAGGGGAGGGAGAGGTAAGAATAGGTGTAACGTGGGGCATGTTTGGGTCATTGGAATTGTCCTGCATGACATTGCAAGTCATTATACATTTTGTCAAAACTTATAAAATTGCATGGTGCAAAGTGTAAATCATAATGTAAACTGTAGACTATGGTTAGTAGCAATGCTTC
>JAQZBX010008803.1:33533-47443 GCA_029593785.1 Cabassous unicinctus | reverse complement strand
CTAAGCTCCAAAGTGGGGAAGGAATTCTTCTCACAGGGAAGAAAAAAAAAAAAGTCACATAAACCTTGTCCTATGAAGGGCTTAGAATGGAATATATGCTGATGAGCTGCAGCAGAGGAAGTCCAGAAAAACTGCTGAAAGGGGTCTGGGCAGAAGAAGGACATTATGACTCTCTCATCCCTGATGCAAGGAAGGCTGAAGTCCCTGCGGCAACCAGTTGTCAATGAACCATTCGCTCTCCTAGAGAACTTCCATTTTGTGTTTCTTTGATCTGTGACTTAAAAATAACTATTTCAGAAAATTGATAAAAAGGAGATTTTAGCAGAGGAAAGAGGAAAGTAGGGTCCTTCATGACAGTCAACATTTCCCTTACTGTATACTTATCCAAAATAGGCACCAAATTTTGGAAGTGGTGGGAGTTCTTAAAGGAGAAAGCACTCCAAGTCTAAAACCCAGACTGTACTCTTACACTCTGCTTACACTCTGCTAGAGTGTGTGCCTTATTCTGCAGTCAGGACCCACAGTTGTATGATTTACAATTACTGATTCTACTTTCAAATGTTTTTTGACTCCTAGAAAACAGCCCTGCCAAAACCACTTTTAAAACAAACATCATTCTTACTCATGTTGGCTTTGATTCATGTGGCTTTGTTAACATTCTTTTTCCAAAATTGTAAAGATTCTCAGGCACCTACTTTTCTCCATGCTTGGAATAAGCCCGAAAACTCCTTTTTGGATTTTCATGTCTCCTAGCAATTGGAATAGTCCTTAAATCCATTCTGCATACACATATCACAGTTATAACAGTTACATTTAAACTCCAATCAAAGTCTCTCCTAAACTTGCAAATTCTAGATGGTCAAAATGTCTTCAAAAGGTATTATTCCCACTTTTTATCTGGGAACCTAGGAGGTGTTCAGTTCTCAGTTCCTAACAAGACCAAGGAAGATTTCTGATTTTAGGGAAAGATTTTCAACTCTCAGCTCTACTGTAATTATGAATATGAAATCAATTAAATGATGGTGCATGTCAGAAAAACAGCCCTTTAATGCAGTCACAGATAAGACAGATTTCAACATGGGTCTGAGAGTAATAAATAAAGTAAAAAAAGAAAGAAAGCATGGAGCAATTTTGATGGAAGTAAGCTGTTTGCCTTTGCCCTGGAAAGTTTATAGTGTTTTAAACAATTGTAAACATGTCAGTATACGTGGATACCGTTTCCATAGCAGCATAGCAACAGTTAAGAGTTTCTCCAAACATACCCAAAAGGAAACTAAAAATAGCTTGTCTTTAATATAAAAATATGCACATATACAAATTCAGACAACAGTGCACAAAATGGTGTCTAATGAGAAGTTCTGCAGACAACAACCTTTCACAAAAGCACATTGCAGTGAGTTTTAAAAATCAGTGAGTCCAGTAACTTTGAGTCCAAAAAGTCCAAGAGAGAAAAAGGCAGACGCTACCTTGAATTCTAAGTCAGAGGCTTGTGACACGAAGTGCCACCAATCATTACTATGTGTGCTTGACCTGACACTTCCCTTGCCTTGAAAGACCTGTGTGTCCTATTCGTCATTAGTTCCTACCAAAATTGGCGCTGGGTGTATGATACATACTATTATCTCTGAGTGTGTCTTATGAAGTTTTCTATCCAATTTATTCCATCTACCCTATAGAGATGGAATAGTAATTGCATTTTTTAAAATATTATAAAACCAAATGTCACAGTTTCCCAATGAACTTACTTAAAGTTGTACTCAGTGACAGAAATAGCAATTCCAAAATGAAGACAGAGTGTCAGTACATTTTTGGGGGCCTTTGCTCTTTGTAATTTTTATTTATATCCAAGAATTACAAGCATTTCAAAAACATCATCTAGCAGGAAATATTATTATTAGGGTATATATAATTTGTCAACCAAACTGGGACACTTTAGGGAGTAAAAGACGGTACCATTTATAACTACATTTGGAAAATGAGTGTAAACCAAGATTGTCCCAGGCAGACCCAAACAAATAGCCACCTATTAACACACAAGAGTAGGAGCTTCTTGAGGGCAGGGATGATGTCTTACTTATTTTTGTATCTCCAACATCCACTGTAGTAATTTACACCTAGAAAGAATTCAATAAATGCTTGTTAAAATAATGAACTTTATTGTTGTATTATGCTTTTGTAGATCCTTTTCAGTATTCTTATACACAACACTTAACTGAGCATATTTCTTATTTTAGGCCTGTGTCCACTAGGGTAAAATAAAATCCCATGTACTCTGCAGGGTGAATCTTACTACCTCAACATCTGATCTTCTCCCTGAAAGTAAAGAGGACAAAAAATGGAAACATTAAATACTCCATGAGTCATAAAAAGATAATTCTATCCATCTGCAATGGTTTATGAAAGCACTAAAGAAAGGTTAGAATAGGACTTCCGATAAGAAGCAATTTCATAATCTCTACAATGGTTACTATCTTTCCTTATTTCATTTTTCTTTGCCAATAATGTTGGCCCCTAGGGAGAAATGCGAAGCGGGTATCAAATGCGTACAGTCTGTCTGGGAAGAAATAGTATTTGTCTTTCATGAAGTAGAGTTGAGAAGAGCACTAGCCTTTGGTCAAATCCTAGTCGGGAAGGTAAGAGCCTCTTCATTTCCTGCCTGGATCTCCCAGGGGTGCAGAGAACGCCTTATGCAAGTCGTTTTCCCGTTTGATGGGCCTCCAGTTCTTGGTTAATAAGCTGCATCAAAGGATTGCTGTGGGAAGTCATCATTATTTTCAAATGAAGCACTTAGTGATCCCTCTACGTAAGGCGCTATAAATCTCCCTAACCCTCGAGGAGGGGCAGCAACGTTTGGGAGGCGATAATGCCTGTCGTTGTGACCCACAGGTTCTGTAGTCATGCTGTTTGTTCCAGTTTGCAGCCAGATTACCCTACATTATGCTGCCTAACCTTCTGAGCCTCAGTTTCCTCATCTTTAAGAGAGGGAAAATAATAACTTTACCTCCTCATTGGGTTGCGAGGGGTAAGTGATACTCTTGTAAAGCGCCTAGAACATGAATGTTAGCTATTGTTCCAGCCCAGCTCTCTGAAACCCTCCAACAGCATGTGTTTGTTTGTTTGGGCATTTGGCAATAGTACTGCCAGGGGAAAATTGCTTTAAGTAAAAGGGAGAATTATGCTTTCTTTTCTCCAATCCAAATCAGCCCAAATGTGTGTATATAATGTCAGAAAGACTCTCCTAGAGCATTTATGGGCTAGAACTACATCTCTGTCTCATCTCCCTCCTCGGAATTCAACTATTTGTTATTCTAGAAGGGGACTTTCCAGGGGTTATTGTTATTATTATTATTATTCATTAAATTCTATCAAACCCAAGCCAGTTTCTGTACTGGGCCATGATTAGCCACTCCATTTCAAGGAAAGCTTTCCTGAAAGAGGAGTCTTTATTATCCAATTAAAAGGTTGAAAAAATTCCAGAGAAGTGAGTTTCTTTACAGAATTATGTAAGGCTTCATATTTATGAATATCTGATGCTGATGGGGAAACAATGAACCCTTCATAAATATCAAACCATGTTGCAATCTACTGAGTGTGTCACAGATTAAATAGAGCCAAATTCTGTTTAGTTTGATAATTACTGAATTTGACAGTCATAGAGGTTCTTTCTTTATTCTGGCAATAAGAAATATACAAACTCATTAAATTATGAAATATGTCTACTCTATTATCCTAACATGATTACCCGATGGACTACATTGCCACAGGAAATCTTTGGGACAGTGCCTGAGGTTCAGAAAGACTCAGTAACTGGGGATTCAATTCATATAAAAGCGACCCCACTCTGGATAAAAAAATGAACCTGAACATTAATCTACCTGACTTAGAATTATAGTTAATGATACTAAGCAAAGGTGTTGCCTGCCAGTTTCTTTTATCCAGCAAATCTACATTGGCATTTAGAGTGAAGAAGGCAAAGGAAATGAGATACAAACCTGTTGAAGACTATGCAGGGGCAGGAGACTTGGCCAGGACATCTGTCTGTTTCTTTTGAGTAATAATAACAACTTACTTATCTAGCAATATTACCATTTATTCCTTAGCCACATTACAGAAAATCTAATTATATTCCACAAAATAGAAGCTTCTAATGAAACCTTTGCTATTCGATACATTTAATAAACTATAAGAGTCTAAATAGCACCTAGATGTTCTTAGAGCCTTTAGAAACTCTGACTTCTTCACAAGCCAGCCTGAAATGTCCATGTGCTGACAAATAGAAGAAGCATGGTGGGGTGGAAAGTACATGGAACTGGGGGGTCAGGAGAAATGGCTTCTGCTCATATTCCACTGGTCCAAGCTAGTCACAAGGCCAAGCCTAATGTCAGTGGGAAGGAAGCCAACCTTTCCTCAGAGAGCATCCTTGTAGCTATCCCATTAGCCAATAGTTGGGAACAATAACACACTTACTGAGAAAATTTTTGTTTCTTACTCCCATAACAGTTCAGGGCAAGGGTTCCTGGTTTGTAGGTAGCTTTCCTCCTCATGATCATTCAAAGACCCAGGCTTTCTCCATTGTATGGTTCTACTATCTGCAACCAGCTAGGAGACTAGGGAAGAAAGAGTGGAGAAACCCCACCCACTTCTTAAAAGTCTAGGTCTAGAAGAGAAATATATCCCTTCTCCTTACATTCTATTGATGATCACTGAAATGCAAGGAGTTGGGGAGGTAGGGCATGCTGGAAAATATAGCCTCTGCCTGGGCAGTCACCTCCCATCAACACCTCCAATCTGGAAGGACAGTGAATTTTTGGTGGTCTCTTAGCTATTTCTGGCAAACAAAATTCCAAACTCCCTCTCCAGGATGTTGACTCAAGCTTCAACTTTAGACACACTTACATGGAAATGGAATGGCCAGAAAATATTCAGGATCTTGTGGCTTTGAGTTTCTCTTCCTTCCTTCCTTCCTTCCTTCCTTCCTTCCTTCCTTCCTTCCTTCCTTCCTTCCTTCCTTCCTTCCTTCCTTCTCTTCCACTCTCTCTTTCTTTCTTTCTTAATAACAAGGCATCAACTAATTAGAAAATTGTCCATGTCTCTTGTCTGCCCATCTATCATGTTCCAAAAACCAAATATATAATTTTATTTATGGATATTTCAGAAATAAAACATTTGATTTTTACAGGTTGCCTATTAATTTTCCAATTCCAGTTTAGAAATAAGTTGTATTCATCTCCAAGCCCCTGAATTTGTACATGTAATCATTCAGTTGCTTAACTGCCCAAGTGAAAAGAAAAACAGTTGGTTGTTTGCAAACACAGAGTTATAAATAGGAAGAAATACCTCACCAGAATTAGGGATGCAAATATATGGACTAAAATTGAAAATTGGCCTCAATGATCAAAATGGGTGGTTAGAAGTAGCTGCTTCCACAGTCAACTGATACTCTTTATCCCCAAATCCCCCAACCAACTTCCGCTCACTCACTCATGGGGGCCCTTCACTTCTCCCTTCTCCCTTCTGAACCTTTGGACAGGTGGCCTAGAAGCACAGGACGTTATCTAAGAGCTCATTTGCAGCCATTGTCCTAGACTCCCAGATAACTTCATTTTTACCTCTTTAATAACACGGTCACAGTCTATCTTGCACCTTAGTGGTTTGTATATAGTCCTTCTGTCTCCTTCTAGAGAGTGCACTCATTGAAAGCAGGATCCAAGTCATGTTCATCTTTCTGTTTCCCACTACACTTCCCTGGCAGTTCGTAAGTGTTATTTTTGTTCCTCTTCCCTTCTCCCATCTTCTAGACCTGAAGGGGAAAAAAATGGGAAAGGGTTTTCCTAAAAAGGGGAGAGGTATAAGAAGGGCAGGGCATAAGCACTAGAAACTTTGAAGACAGGGCCTCTCTCAGAGAAGGGAGACAGAGGAAGGCTTTGAAACAAAGCACAAGATGTGCCTACAAAGAGAACCCATGGAAGGTTTACATTTTGTAAATTATTTTACCTTCATTTATTACAACATTCATTCTCAACAGGAATGATATCACCCCCAAGGGGACAAAGATTGGTTTTGGGGGGTGAAGAATCTTAGATATTTCAAAGGTGTATGGTCCTGCAGAGGGCCCAGTAAATAAACAGATCAACAGCATATCTAGGGAAGCAGATGTGGCTCAATCGATGGGGCTCCCGTTTACCGTATGGGAGGCCCCGGGTTCGCTTCCCGGGGCCTCCTGGTGAAGGCAAGCCAGCCCGCGCGGTGTGGTGAGCTGATGCAGCCGGACAACCCAACAGAGGGAGACAGGCAGACACAGAAAAGCACGCAGCAGATGGACACAGCGAGCACAAGCATCAGGGGGGGATAAATAAATAAATAAAATCTTTAAAAACAAAACAAAAAAAAAAAAACAGCATATCTGTGGTATTTAAATTTCATGGGTAGGGGAGCAATAGGAAAAAGTATGTCTAAAAAGCCTTCTTTGAAGGATGATAGTGAAAAAAAGGTAAAGAAATACTGTACTACAGTAATCATATTCAGCATTTTTTCACATTCTCACCTCTTATTTGTAATTCCCTCTAGTAATCTCTATCCTTTTAAGTCTATTATAAACATGCAAATCTTATATTAGAGAAGGTGGAAGGAAGTTAGGCCCCTTTCACATGAACCCCCAGCTGGTGGGAGCGGGGGCAGGTTCTGCTCCCCAGAAGGAGCAGCAAAAGGCCAGAGATCCAGGCAGAACCCTGCAGTGATAGAAGCAGCGGCCGAAGGCAGAGCCAAAGGCCATGGCGTGAGCTACCAAGAGGACAACGCAGGAGCTGACAAGGGGCCAATTCCCTTTGTGGTTCTCAAAGCAAGGTCCCTAGACCATCAGCAGTAGCAGTACCTGGGAACTGGGTAGAAATGCAGATTCTCAGGTCCCACCTCAGACCTCCTGAATCAGAAACTCTGGGGGTGGGGTCCAGCAGTCTGTGTTTTAACAAGCCCTCCAGGTGAGTCTGACTGGATGGCAGGAGAAGGAGCAGATCTTTGAGTGATAGAAGGAAGTAGAATGTGGAAGCTAAGTAAATGAAAATCTTCTACTCTAGTTTTAACTGAGCTTTAAAATTTTTCTTTTAGACTTCAGTAATATAAACATTTCTCATTTTCACAGGGGAGGAAAACAACTCTGCAGTGAAATTTGCTGAGCACAAAGTGAATTTTGAAGTCTGCAGTAAATTGGGTAATTAAGGCCATGTAAGTAATCAAGCCAGTTGAGAACAATTAGTCTTCAGACTTGTCTTGGCTGGTTCTACTATTTTTACTGATCATCTAAACCAAATAATCAGCAATCACTTCTTTATTTTGTGCTGTGTAGACATGGCTGAAACATTCATAAAGTATTCCTATAGCCAGAAAGATTAAGTTATTTACTCAAATCCAAACACAGGGAAACTAAATTACCTATTCAGGATCACATTGTCTCTATGGGCAACATCCAAACTCCAAGGTCCGACTTTAAACTTTCAAATTATTAAGTTCAACTGTTGTTTTTTTTCTTTTAAAATTATCTCCTTCCTTATGAACTATGGCCATTTGATTTATAACTTTAATTTTTCTATTTAGGAAGCATCAATGATTATTTATTCTGAAAACCCATTATCTTTTTAATAAGAGGAAAACTGAGCTTGTCTGTAAACAATATGGTAATAACCCACTTCAGTTTCAGGTAGCCATCCTGCTCCTTGGACTCTGCCAGGTGTATAAGCTTGCAAAACTCTGGATTAAAACCCAGGTCCCCTGTGATGCTTTTCTCAGAGTTAATTTCCATCAGGGACCTATTACTCATAGACTCATTATAGAAGAAACGCTTTATAACAACGGCTTTCCAGTAGCTTCAGTACTAGGTCATCCCCTCAACACTGACTTCATGCTTTACTAGGCTACACTATGAAGCCAGACACCAATGAAAATGAACCAGAGTGGTAGCCAAGTCTCTATAAAATTTGTTTGCTCTGATTTATGTTATGGGTATAATAATTATGCCTCCATATTATTCCTGGTTTACACCTAAGATGACCTCGCAGCAAATGTTTTGACTGCCATGTTAAGGAAGTAGCTAAGAGTACAAGGCTGCTGGGTCTTCTTCCTCCCTCCCCGCCCCCCATTTAAATAATAAGAAAAACATTTTCTTCTTTTTGGTTTACATCATTGGCTCCCTTCTCTTACTGTTTAGCTATTGCATCACATTTACAATAACTTCTCCCCTGTGTTCCTCAAAACATGTGCTGGCCTTGATCACACGTTGAATTTCAGGTCCAATGAATTCTTGATCATGTAGTTGTTTGGAAGCTTGTAACATTTTTCTTCCTCTCGAGGGCTTTTAAATGGGATCGTTTTAGATTTTCACAGTGGTCTGCCTCAAGCCAGCACGCCCTCTCCCAACCCCAGGTGCAGGCTGGCAGGAGATCTCCTGGAGAAGGCATCCTTACAGGAGGAAGGGACTGCTCACAAGACGTGCACTTGCCTCTTCAGGTTTTGCAACTGAATGTTTTGTGAAGTTCTTTAATTGCATTTTTTTGAAGAGGTGATAGATTGAGACACTAACTATCCGATTATGTTATCAAGTGAGTATAGAAGTAAGGAAAGCTTTTTTTTTTTAAAAAAAAAAAAATTCTTTTAGTAATTTCTAACACTGAATTAGTCAAATAATTCACACTTGGTGGCAGGTGTAATCCTTTTCTTAAGGACTTAAGCGCCAACGCTTTCCTGCACAGGTGTATGTGACTTTCCTCAAACTATGGCAGGGGTTCTTAACCAGGGGACCACGGATCCCCAAGGGGTCCATGGAAAGATTTCAGGGGGTCCATGAGCTTGAATTGAAAAAAATCAACTTATCTTTATTTTCTCTGACCTCTGATGTTGAATGTCGTAAAATTATCTGCTGCTACATTCCGAGAAGGGGTCCATGGTTTTCACCTGACTGGCAAAGGGGTCCACGGAACAAAAAAGGTTAAAGCACCTGAACTATGGAGTGATGCTCGGTGGAGCTTCTGTGTTCCAAAAGAGCCCTCTCTCGGCATAAACCGCAGATAAACTAATCAGACCACATCACAACAGCAAGCCCGAGTCACAGATAATAATAGCTAATGTTGACTGAGCACTTACTTTTTGCCAGGCACAGATTCTAAAAGTTTTACATGTATTCATTTGAACTTCAAAATAACCTGATGATGGGGGTGCTCTCATTATCCCCAGAAAGGTTAAGTAACTTACCCAAGGTCACCGAGCTGATGAGTGGCCAGGTCAGTTATCAGGCACATGGAAGGAGCTCCACCTCCCTCACACTTTTAGCCCACGGCCACCCACTCACGACCCTTTCCACCCCGACCTCCATGCATTTTATACCGTGGGGTTAAGCTCCTTTGCCTCCCCCAACCCTGGCTTCCAGATAGCTACATCCCTGCCCTGGCTGGAGTCGCACAGAAAGCCTGAACATCTGACACACACTGGTCATGCCGCCTCCCTGTGGGTACTAATTTCACGCTGTGCTTAGTGATACATGCAAGAGCATTATCTCCTGCTGCAAGAAGCAGCCCCTAGGGTACAAGGATACTCTCTGCCCATGGCTGGACTTGGAGACTCTGAGGCACTCTAACACGGCAGGAGCGAGTTAATGCCTCAAATGCTTGCACTAAAGATGGAACATGGACAAGATGAATATATGTGGACTTGAGTTTCAACTTGGTGGCTCCTCTGTCACATTGCACCACCTCTCAAGACTCCCTCCCCCTGAGAACCTGTTGGTGGAGAGTTGCCCACCTCACACCCAAGCCAAAGCAGCCTGACCGAGCACTGCCAGGACACCAAGCAACACTTCTATTAAAGGCAGGTGACCACTGCTCCTTCCTCTTTCCCTTTAGGTGAGATGATCAGAAGTCCACGTACCCTGCCAGATTCAAGGCATCTGACCTGGGTGTTCTGCCTTGAGAACCCTGCAGTATTATTATTACCTTCCAAAGCCTGCAGGATGAAAAAAAAGAGCCTGTCCGTGAATAGCTAACACTGTCCTCCTCCCCCACCCCACCATATACTTGTGTCAAGAGCAGCTGGAGGCAGCAATTGTTCTCTTCAACATTTGTCCAGTAGAGACCATCTTGGTGACTGCTTTTTCTCTGCCCACATCCAAATCCATGGGGAGTTTCAGGATGTGACCATGCTGGAGCAGGTTTATATTTTGCCACACACAACTAGGACCATATTGAGGTTAGTGTCCAAAACGATCTGAGGAATGTTTAATACGACGTCCAGGAATTTTGGAGCTTGTATAGGGAAAGCTTTGCCTGTAAGAATAAGCACAAAACTAGACTCCTGGTATGGCTGAAGTGTGGTGTAAATAGTTTCCTGCCTCGCACCACAGTCAACATGTGTTTATGGCGCCTACTGTGTGCCAGATCTGGAGCCTGCAGAGGTGAGTACTGCAGGCGAAGTTTCCTAGAGACTTTATGATGGCCTATGCGGGGAGATTCTTGGACACCAACTAATTACTTTCAAAAGATTAAGTGGATTTTTTTTTTTAATTTAAGAAATACTTATGACAGCTGGTTCGGGGGCTACTTTTCCAAACATGTTGTAACAAAACTGGCATCTTTAGTTAAATCACACCCTGTTCTTCAGATACTTGACTTGGGTTTTTCTTTACTACAGTAACTCTGTTTTTGGAACACAGAAGCTTGTAGGGACCAGCCATTCTAGTCTGACCTTAAATACAGGTTTTGAGGCTGAATTGCATTTTCCAGAAGAACAAATCTTTTATTTTTATTTCAAGAGAACAGTAACAACAACCTCTGTATTAGTCAGCCAAAGGGGTGCTGATGCAAAGTACCAGAAACCTGTTGGATTTTATAAAGGGTATTTATTTGGGGGTACAAAGCTTACAGTTAAAAGGCCCTACTGGAAATGTCATGAAAGGAGGCCTTTTATTCAGCACAGGTATTTAAATAAAGCTTTTGAAAAGCTGAAAAAAAAATAAAAAATGAAAAAAGGCCCTAAAGAGTCCAACTCAAGGTACCATAAGAGGTACTTTTTCTCCAAATGCCTGTTGCCACGTGTTGAAGCAAGATGGCGGCAATGTCTGCAAGGGTTCAGCCTTCCTTCTTCCTCTTAAGGCTCCGTGGGCTCAGCTTCTTCGGCTCTCAGCTCTAGGCTGGCATGGGGTTCAGCTGCTCTGTTCTCTTCAGCTGCTATCAGGTGAATATTCATTTCTCTTTGCGGGGCCATAGGATCCCCTCTCATGTCTATAGAGCGCTCTCCTTTTTCTAGCCTATCTGCTACTGTTTTTCTCCTTGATTGTCTGATTATATAGCCCACTAAGGGGGTGGGGACTATTACACTCTACTGATGTGTATTCGAATCAAAGCCCGAATCTTAACATAATTTAGTCAAAGACATCTCAGCTGAATCTAATACAAAGGGTATCACACCCAGAGGAACAGACCAGGTTACAAGCATATTCCCTCTCTTTTTGGAATTCATAAATAATCTCAAACTGCCACAACTTCCAATAGCTAAACTGAATACTTCTGTGGAGGCTTTGCTAAAAAGGCTTTTGTGTTGGGATAACTAATGTAACTAAAAGAGTGAAGAAATGCCATAATTAGAACCTCTAATAAGGAGAAGAAGAAAATACATACCCTTTTCAAAGAATGCTAAAGTGTTTTTCTAAGACTTAATTAAGCACTGGACACTGCCTCAGAGTCTGAGGGACTTCATATACTGGGCGGTTTCATGCTTCAGCCTTCATGACTGCTGGATAGCAAACACTCATTTCATGCCTATTATGTACCAGGCATTGCTCTAAACACATACTAGTATTAACTCTTTCACTTAAGACATTCAAAAAACTTCCAAATTTTATAGATATTTTTAGGCTGCTATTTCTATTGGTGCCTCTTGCAAGTTGTGCATCTAGGCATATTTTCCTGCTACATCACTAAAATCAGTGATACCAAAAAGACTATATATTCTGCATTTTTAAGTAAATATGCAAATTTTCTATCAGACCACTATTCTTATGTTTTATATAAAAATGAGTACAGTCTTCAAATGTTCATCCTCCCGTTATTAACCCTCTCACTTTCAGAAACTCCCAATTATTCAAAGTTGAGTATTAAGGAGCTTCTGTTATATGTGACTACCACAGCAATATAAGATTGGAAGACAAGACTTTTTCCCTAAAGTTTTAGGAAAACTTCATTTCCATGCAAAGTTTAAAAGAAAAGTTAGTGAAAGAAAGCTAGGCAGGGTGGTCATGACAAAGGATTCCTCTTTAGAGCCAGAAGACCTGAGTTCAAATCCTCAAATTCCAGCTCCACCTTTCCTTACCTGTGGCTTGTGTTACTTTTTGTTAAGTTACTTAACTTTTCTAGGCTTCGGTTTTCTCATCAACAGAATGGAAATATTAATTACTGTGAGGATTAATTAAAATAATATTTGAATTTGTATTCAAACATTTGAATTCTCCTTAAACTAATGCCAGCATATAATAAAATTCTCAATAAATAGATGCTAATATTTTCACAAACACATGCGAGTGCCAACTACATCACAGGCAGTGCTGGGAGATTTTGCATAGGCTATCTCATTTAATCCTTCACAATCCTGTGAAGCAAGGAAAAATTCTTCCCACTTTCATAAGTTAGGAAACTGAAGGTGAGAGAGGTGAAATATTCACTTGCTCGTGGTCATATAGCAAATCAGGGCAGGGCTGGAATTTGCAGCCAGATCTGCCTGATTCCAAAGTCCATTTTCTTCCCACATGGCAGCTTGTCCTTTCCAAATTTCTTTTGCTATTTCATGCAAAATGTGCATCACCATTTTCAAGTTTGTATTGTTTAATACTTAGCTACATAAAACTCCTTCTTTTATCTTACATTATCATAAATAACAGATGTTTCTTGTACCATATTTGGTATCTCTATCATTCCATTCAAGATAAACATAGTATGCCTAAAGGTTCTATTGGCATTTGGAAGAAACTCAAGGTCTGTACTTAAGATTTATAACCAGAAGTCAGATCAAATAACATAGTAAAAAGATGTCTGTTTCTATGATTCCCAGTGCTGGGTGTGGCCTTATCTCCATCTAAATTTGGATTTTAGCCACTGTAACTTATCTTCATACGTTCCTTCTTTCATCTGCCAAATATTTATTGAATACTGGATGAATAAGTCCCAAGCCCTGCTTTCAAGGGACTTGGGGTCCAAGAGGAAGGAGGAGATGTACAAAAATACCTATAATTCCAGTTAAGTGATGATAGGTGCTAGAAGGAAGGTAGAGATAAATACCAGGGGAGTCCCAAGGAGAGCAGGTACTTCCTCCTGTGGAGAGAAGGATCAGAGAAGGCTTTGGAGGAAAGAGTGGCCTCCCCTAGTAGCAGCTCCTGCCAGGAGCAAACCCGTCATGAATTTGCTTCAGAGTTACACAGAAAGGGAGAACGGGTGCGGGCGGAGATGAAATAAGAATGGCCATGGATTGATCGTGCAGAGGCTGAGTGATGGGAGTACATGGAGCTGTCTCACCCCATTGTGTCTGCAGCTGGATATGTCTGAAATTTTACATTATGAAAGTCAAAATATTCCACGAGGTAGTTTACTTGTGGAGTAACCTACATGTAAAAGGCTACAAAATATAAATGTGATGGATTGGGCCTTGGAGGACTCACTGGGTTGAGTGGCCATTAGTGACAGCTACTCCCCCTTCTCCTCTACACACACACACACACACACACACACACACACGCACACGCCTGGTCAGCAAGGATTCTTTGATGTAAAACCTTAGGTTAGAAAGCCTGAACATCAGGCCCTAACAGCCCAGGGATTCTCCTAGAAGCAATGCCTACTTCTGAGGGAAGAGGTATTTTTTTTTGGGGGGGGGGGGGGGGG